>JAYMSV010000050.1:0-24949 GCA_036897745.1 Erodium moschatum
TTTAGTGTAGTTTTGAGCAATTAACCCTAATTAAAAATGTATAAGTTGAATAAAAAATATATGCACTGTTTAAACATTGTTGTTAAATAAAGAAATTGGTAATATAAACATTTCTCATAGGTAGCATGAACTGCTTATCTTAAGCTGCTTGTTAGGTTTTGCTGCCTCCTTTAGGTTTTATTTTGCATGTGTTGAAATAATTCATATCTTGTGCATGTGTTGGAATATTTATGGACATTGTTTTGTCACATCTATATGCAGGTATATGATATTTTGGCTTGTTATTTTGGGTGCAAAGTTCTCGTTCGCATATTTTCTTCAGGTTAGTGACATTAAGTGTGCATCTTGGCAAAGTTCTCGTTCTTGTGCCACGGATTATTACTTAATGACTATCCCCCCAAAAGAAAACTCTTAGAAGATAAGAGAAATATTGTTCCTGTCTTATATTGTGAAACTTGCTTTGTTGTCTTTTGCAGATCAAGCCATTGGTGAAACCAACAAGGATTATAGTGACCCTGAACAGTATAGAATATTCGTGGCATGATTTTGTATCGAAAAGTGAGCTACCAACTTGTTTGCGACATATTTCTATGCAATAGTTTCTTTTGTTTCTGACATGTATTGAGTGTAGATTATGTAGGAAAACTCTTTATGCCTTTTTAGTTTCTATTGTTGCAATCGGTGTTGTAGGAAAACTTGTTTGCGACTGGTAAATTTCTTTTGTACAAATGTGAGGTATTATGGTCTATTGTTTATTTGGACATAATCAATCATATACCCAAATGGCTTAATATTGCTTAAACTGCTTAAACTACATTTATATTTCCCTTGGGTCTAGAAGAGTTGGAATTAGCATTTGGATTATTCTTCCCCCAGTCCTTTTCCATTCCAATGAGCCCATTTTATTCCCCCTGAACGCAAAGGAATATATTTCCATACGTAAATGACTATATCCCCTTAGACATGCATAATTTTATAATTTCAGCAGTCATATGATTTCTAAATACATGTTTATTTTTCTTATTATTTCTCTCATCTGGATGAATACACTTTGTTGATTAATTTATCTTTGTGCAGATAACCATAATGCTCTTACTGTTGCAAGCTTATGGGCTCCTGTAATTTGTGTATGTTCAAAAGCTTTTCTCACAATAATGTGTTTATGTCTATGTATTGTTCGTGTATCACTATAGCACATACATGCACTTATCTATCTATATGTTATTCGTTACTGTTTTCTTAAGTTTTAGACCCCAATGACCTGTGCATGGGTAAAATGATTTTGGACTCTCCTTTTGTTGACCTTTGGCTGAATCTTAATCTAATAGTTGTGATGCTATTTGATTCCAAAATCATCAAACTTTTAGAAGGTAAACCACCAACCTGCTTGGTTATAAACATGCATGGCCTTCTTGTTGCCAATTGCAGTGCAAGTAAATATTATTAGCCACCCCTATAGGCCCTTTTATTCGCGTTAGCTTTTGCATCAGATGTCTGTCCCCTACCTGAATTGGGAGTTCAAGTTTGGATACATGTATAGTATTCCGTTTTTACCAGTTTCAAACTTTTTTTTATCAATCTATCTGGTAAAATTTGTTTTTGAAGATACCAAATATTTGTCCTTGGATTCTTCTTTGCTTATCCTCCAATTATTCTCCCACTTTGTTTCTACAGATCTATCTCTTAGATATCCATGTGTTTTACACCCTCATATCTGCTGTTTGGGGATTCTTGCTTGGTGCAAGGGATCGTCTTGGAGAGGTGAGTCATTTTGACTAGGTGCTCTACAATGCTGAAATTGGATATATTATTTTACGCAAAAGTGCACATTTTAAAATGTATATTGTGTGTTGGATGTTCACTTTTAAACTCCATACCTTACTTTGCCTCTGATAGGGTGTTCTCTTTTTTTCTTTGTACAGATACGGTCATTGGAAGCTCTCCACAAGTTGTTTGAGCATTTTCCTGGTGCTTTTATGGATACTCTGCATGTTCCACTTCCTAGCAGGTTTCATTTTTACCATCCTACTCCTTTTCCTCTTACTATGTTCGATAATGCCATGATTATATGTTCTTATCATAGTTAGTAATGTCACGACATATGTTCTGATTAAAATTTCTTGTCTGCAGGAGTTCTCACCAATCTAGTCAGGTTAGAATTTTGAAAGCCTTGTTTGTACCTATACAACCCTGCTGTTACAATAAGTTAATCCATAATATAAATGTTTTTAGGGTTAATTGCCAAAAGTTACCCTTACACATTGTCCACAAGCAAAAAACTACCTTATGTATTGTTCATGCTTTCAAACGGCCTATCTTTTGACCACGGTCGTTTACTGACAAAATTTTGAATATTCTGTTAAAATTTAGAATATTCCGTTAAAATTAGGGATGTGGACAATACATAAGGGTAGTTTTCGCACGTGGGAAATACATAAGGATAGTAATTTCGTTGAAAAAACTAACAGAAAACCGTGGTCAAAAGATAGGGTAGTTTAAAAGCATGGACAATATATAAGGTAGTTTTTCGCATGTGGAAATACATAAGGGTAACTTTGGCAATTAACCCATGTTTTTAATGATACACAAGTTGTTGAGGATTTCCTTTTGCATAAGCTGACTGTGTTGATCTGCATTTGTTCATGCTTAGTTATTATTCCACCGCCACCCACCTTATTTTTTTACCTATTTGTGTTGGTTGACTTGAAGTTCAATTCGCACACCATGGTAGAATTTGTAATTCAGTTAGGCAGCATTTTTTTTGGTTGTTTAGATTTCAAATATAGTTTCTTCCTGGTCATGTTTGTGACATTATTCTTATAAAATTGTTCATTTGAAGGCTTTGGACACGAAAAAGGTTGATGCTGCGCTCTTTTCCCCCTATTGGAATGAAATTATCAGAAATTTAAGGGAAGAAGATTATATCACTAACTTGTGAGTATTTGGGATTTTTCACCTTCATCCTGTTGCAATTGTTTATGGCACTCATGTCTTTTGGTCTTATTAAGTGTTTGCAACTTGCAGTTGTTGCTTGTGTAATTTTTGTGGACTTATTGCTACAAATATTAAGACTTTTTCTCACCCCCTCATTCCAGGGAAATGGAATTGCTTCAAATGCCCAAAAATTCTGTGAATCTACCCTTGGTACAATGGCCCCTTTTCCTTCTTGCCAGCAAGGTTAAGTTCCCCTCAAATATCTGCTTTGGTACAGTTTATAATGTTTAATGTGTGGGTGAACTTTATCATTTATAGTTTTGGACTGTGTTTGCAGATATTTCTGGCTAAAGATATTGCTGTCGAGAATAGAGATTCACAAGGGGAGCTTTTTGAAAGGATTACAAGAGATGATTATATGAAATTTGCAGTTGAGGAGTGCTACTACTCCGTTAAACTTATCCTCACAGAATTACTTGATGAAGAGGGAACGATGTGGTCTGTATTCTTAGACGTCATTTTCTAAAAAATTCTCATTCAGTTGTTTGCTTTATGAAGTATGAAATGTTGGAAAGTAGGTATGGTAAGTTAACTCCATTTTATTGTTATCCTATACATCAGGGTGGAACGTGTTTATGAAGATATTGAAAAAAGTATAAAGAACGGGAGTATTCAAGTTGATTTTCAGTTGAATAAGCTTCCACTTGTGATTTCAAGACTAACTGCTCTTATGGGAATACTGGTTCGTCATAGTTCTCTACTCTTGAATAAGCTTGCCTTATATGCACTTCGTTTTTTTCTTCTGTCTGATTCTGTTTTTACTTGTCTCTTGTCCCCTTTTGTTTATTGATTTCATTTGCTTGCTTTCTGGACCACACATGTTCCAAGTTTAATATGGATCATTGTTGCTTCTGCATAATCTTGGACATTGGGTCAAGCTGCATGTTAATCTAAATTAGATAGTTGCTGTGTTGATCCCCAGATTAGTTTGCATGTTAGGTTTGTTGTAGCTTTGAACCTTTATACTTTTGGAGAAGATTTTTTTTTTCTGGTGTTTTTTTAAAACTTCAAAATACCTATTGTACAGAAAGAGGTTGAAAAACCAGAGCTGGAGAAAGGAGCTATTAAGGCTGTTCAGGATCTGTATGATGTTGTGCGCCATGATGTTCTTTCGTATAACATGAGGTTTGCTATAAAATTCAATTGTTTCTGGATATTTTATTCATATAGGCAGAATTTTGTCTGTCTCGGTATATCATTTTGTTTTGTTATCTTAGGGAACACTACGAGACATGGAATATGTTGTCAAAAGCCAGGACAGAAGGTCGTCTGTTTTCGAAGTTGAAGTGGCCTAAAGATGCTGTGTCGGTATGTTCAGACAATAACACCCATCTCTACTGTTAACTTTTTTATTTGATGCGTTTATGAGACTGAATTTGGTCTGAAATCTACAGAGAGCACAAGTCAAAAGGTTGTATTCACTATTAACTATCAAGGATTCAGCTTCAAATATACCCAAAAATCTTGAGGCTAGACGTAGGCTACAGTTTTTCACTAATTCTCTATTCATGGAGATGCCTGAAGCAAAGCCAGTACGGGAAATGTTGTCTTTCTGGTAAGAGCTTCCTGGTCATGTTTGATTTCTGTTTTAGGTTTGCTATACAAAACCTGCTTGAGTGTTCCTCATCACGTCCAATTTTTCCTTGGTAAATGCAGTGTCTTCACTCCATACTATTCTGAAGTCGTACTTTACAGTTTGCCTGAACTCTATAAGAAAAATGAGGATGGAATATCAGTTTTGTTTTACCTCCAGAAGATATTTCCTGGTACTCTCCACTTCATTGATTTTCCCTGTTTATTTTATATTGTTGTTTTTTGTACAGATTTATCTTGAGCATGTGCTGCATTTGAATTCTGTAATTGGTTTCTCTCTCTTGCTTCATGACCAACATTGGTATATAATTCTTAATCCTTTTGCTGTTTTGCATAGAAAACTCCTGAATAGTTGGAGAAATTGTCTTATTCAAGCATCAAAGGGGTGTAATAAGCTAGTCAAATCGAGCGTGGATCAGCTTGAAACAATTTACTTCACTCGGGCTTGACTCGAT
This sequence comes from Erodium moschatum, assembly GCA_036897745.1. Lineage (NCBI taxonomy): Eukaryota > Viridiplantae > Streptophyta > Magnoliopsida > Geraniales > Geraniaceae > Erodium > Erodium moschatum. The sequence continues at coordinate 5,043 of JAYMSV010000050.1, forward strand.
AAAAAACAATGAACTCGAACCAGGCTCAGCTTGTTTAGTTCTTATCATAACTGAATATTTATTGTAAATTTAAACCAAATCATGAATCCACACATGTTAAGCTGACAAATATAGTATGTTGAAGTTTCGTGTACTGTAATTATGATATAGCTGTTAATGTGTTTGGTCAACATGTATTTTAAGAACTGTGTTATGTAAAAATATTGAAGGTAGATTTATCCACACATAAAGTTGAAGGTAGATTTATGTGGTTAAAAGTATTTAGACACACTAGATGAAAAAAATAAGCATCCAATAAATAAAGAAATATAATATAATCTACAGTCGATTATATTGAACATTATATAAATAAATATTAAAGGAGCTGGCTTGCTAGCTTATTGAGTCTTGCACATTTTGGCTAGAGCTTGGTTCATTTATTAAATAAGCCTGAGCGCTCATTATGAGTCTGAGTTGAACATTTAACGAATCGAGCTTGAGCCGGCTCGACTCGCTTACATTACATACAGGTAAAATCATTTACCTTTTTCTTAATCTCGATTCTGATAAATTCAGTATTTACGCTGTTCATAATTTTACTCTGGTTTATGGAATACTACATACATAATATGGTCATAAGGGAGAAATCTGAAAATTTTGATGATTCATTGGATACAATTGTTTCTACAGATGAATGGAAGAACTTTCTTGCACGTATTGGCCGTGATGAAAATTCGTTGGATTCTGAACTTTTTGATAATCCCAGTGATGTCCTTGAACTTAGGCTCTGGGCTTCCTACCGCGGACAAACACTGGCTAGAACTGGTAATCTTTTGGTGTTGGCTGTTATTTGCTTTGTTGTTGAAGATGCTACTTTATTATTATTGTTTTGATTGTGTGAATGGGAATTCTCCTTAGTTTTGTTTGAATAAGGGAATGGTTTTAGACTGGAAATGTTAGCATAATCAATATTGGTATTTGATCTATGAGATCTTTTCCATACTAGAGCTATGCCTTCTACCTAAAGATTTGGATCCTGAATTTTCTTTTCCAGAAATATTTAAAAATCTGTTGCTTGTTCAACTTCGTTGCACTTGTGTCTGGGTAATTTTGTGTTTTCTGCACTGTTTCTGTTGTGTTCAATATACCTTACAGACCTAATTGTTGGTAGGATATTCGATAGTGTTCTTTATTTACTTTGTTTGCGTGGCAATACAAGGATATTATTTAATTTACTAAATTCAGTCATTCGGAATTTGCAGTTCGTGGAATGATGTACTACAGAAAGGCTTTGATGCTTCAGAGCTATTTGGAAAGGCTGAGTGCTGGTGGTTAGTTCTTGCTACGTATTTATAGTTATTGTTTTAGTTGTGCCATGGGGGATCTGATAAAATTTGTCTAATGCCAGGTGTGGAGGCAACAGTACCTAGTAACAATGCAACTAATACCCAAGGCTTTGAGTTATCTCCCGAAGCAAGAGCTCAGGCAGATTTGAAGTTTACTTATGTTGTTACATGTCAGATATATGGCAAACAGAAAGAGGAGCAAAAACCTCAAGCTGCCGATATAGCATTGCTAATGCAAAGGTAGGTTGTAGTCCACCCATTTTCTTCTTAGTTGTGTCTCCTTAAGTTGGTTCACAATTTTTTTGTAGATAAGCATCCGTTGGTACCTGCCTAATTCTCTGCCCTCTCTTCTTTGATTGTCAGAAATGAAGCTCTTCGTGTGGCTTTTATTGATGAGGTTGAAACTCTGAAGGATGGTAAAGTGCTTAAAGAATATTACTCAAAGCTGGTGAAGGGCGACATCAATGGGAAAGATAAGGTTCAGATAATGTGCTTTCCCTCGAGTTTTATATGCAAGACAGATTTGAGAATATCCTACGTATTTTCCCATACAGATTGATTTTTAGGGATTGGGATAATAAGGGAGGGGAGTAAAAAAGTATTTTACATATGGGATTGAAGAATAAAATCTGATGGAAGAAGGTGTTTCAGTGGGCTATAGGATTTCTCACAGCAGGAAGTGGAAAGTGTAGATAAGTCTAGGGCTATCAATAAAGAAGAGTAAAGAAGGATTTAGGGGTGGTATAGAGCTAAATATACCAAGTAGTATGCTGGCTTTTGTTACCCTCAAAATCATGAAATGAAAAAAGCTGCAGTCTATGTCTAGAAATTAGCAAAATAGCTCTAACGTAGTAAACTAAAAAGCCTTTGGTGTCATAGGAGCTTCAAGCTCCTATCAAGATTTGTAACAAACTCACCTTAAACTTTTCGTTTGAAGTTCATTAAAAGCCATGTCAATTTATTTTCTTTATAGTTGAAAAGCAGCTTTGTAATGGCTACGAAGGGGGGCTTTTTAATAGTTATATACATTAATCAAACTCTTAGATATTGTGTTATAAGTTTGTTCTTGCTATTTTGCAGGAAGTCTACTCCATAAAATTGGCTGGAAATCCAAAACTTGGCGAAGGAAAACCTGAAAATCAAAACCATGCAATTGTGTTTACTCGTGGAAATGCAGTTCAGACTATTGACATGAATCAGGTGATTGATCAGCTGTTCTAACTATAAGCCCATCAACTAACCAATGTTGGTGAAAATTTAGTGTTAAGCTCACAATACTAACTTGTGTGTCTGTTACTGTCTTATATCATTTAAGTGAATTTGGTACAATAGTAACATATTTGTTTTTTGAATTTCCACATCATGATATTTTTCTCTAGGATAATTATTTTGAGGAAGCCTTGAAGATGAGAAATTTACTGGAGGAATTTCATTGTGACCATGGTATTCGTCCTCCTACTATTCTTGGTGTCAGGGAGCATGTATTTACAGGAAGGTATGCGTCCATTCAGTAGTTTGTCTATTTTAATCTTGAAGACTAACTCTGATATGCTGCAGCTGATTTAATTATCTTTATTGTATGCAGTGTCTCTTCTTTAGCGTCATTTATGTCCAACCAAGAAACTAGTTTTGTAACCCTTGGTCAGCGTGTACTGGCGAATCCTTTGAAGTAAGTACATGCTCTCGATTTAAGCCATTTGGTGGTTTCAATTTGTGGTTTATATAAATTACATCATATTTTTTATCATTCAGAGTTCGTATGCATTATGGCCATCCTGATGTTTTCGATAGACTTTTTCATATAACGCGTGGGGGTATCAGCAAAGCCTCTCGTGTTATCAACATCAGTGAGGATATATTTGCAGGTATGACCTCCATAGAACTTCTTTATTTGTTACTCTGGTCTCTTTACTTGTTATGGTGATGATGTTTAAGCTTGGTTCAACCCAAAAGCTTGGGTGGAAGCCTCAAGATGCTTATCAAGTGGTTACATCCTTCCAGTAGAGGAAGAGCTCATGATCCCCTGGATATTTCTATGACCATGATTCATTAGTTTCCCCTTGTTTGGCCGTTCACCTCCATGATCATTTCTCTCATTTTCTTTTTGTAATTCTCTCATTTCCTCACTCATCCTCTATTACCATTTTTTTGTGGCCAGAGTTTTTGTTGATCCTGTTTCAGGATCTCTTTCTCTCTGTTAATTTAATAGTTTCATTGCTAAGAAAAAAATCCACATTCTTCCAATGTTGGACACCTACATTTGGACCAAAAATATATGAAAGGGAGGAAATAGCTCAAGTGGCTAACATGTCCAAACCAGACTTTGATACCATGTTAAAGCTCAAGGTGATGACTGTAAGCCTTGTGATGCTTATGAAGTTGTCAGTTAATCCACATTCATCCTATGTGGGACACTTTGTCCCAACTAAATTCTATCAATTAATTTTTTGGAGAGAAATCATTGCCCTATTTTGTTAGTGTCTAGTTGGCGTGAAAAATGTTGTTTTAGTAGGGCCATCCATGAACCACTTTCTAATGGAGCCTTATACTCTACAAGAAGGTTCAATCATGAGACATTTAGTTTCAAGCTGTGCCAAATATCGTAGATTTGTTGTGTAACTTTGTAATCAAAATGTAGGTTTCAATTCAACTTTGCGCCAAGGAAATATCACTCATCATGAATATATTCAGGTAAGGGTTCTTATTTTCTTATTCAATATAGATAAGTATGTGATTTTCTGATTAAAATAAAATCTACAGGTTGGAAAAGGAAGAGATGTTGGTCTCAATCAGATTGCTCTCTTTGAAGGAAAGGTTGCTGGTGGTAATGGGGAACAAGTTCTTAGTCGGGACATATACAGGCTTGGGCAACTTTTTGATTTCTTTAGAATGATGTCGTTCTACTTTACAACTGTCGGGTTCTACTTCTGCACAATGGTATGTTGGTTACACCGTGTTTTTGGTTAGGCTATAAACATTGCTGTATATTGTTGAATGAATTGATTGTCAAATACTACCATTTGGTTTGGGAGGGCTATAAACATATACTTATTTAAATATTAATTCTGTATATTTACTACATGGTCGTCTGATGAAATCTTATTGTGTTTTTATGCAGTTAACTGTATTGACTGTATACGTTTTCCTTTATGGGAAGGCATATCTGGTAAACTCAACATTTTCTATTTTTATATGCTTAATTTATGTCATTATATCATCGCTTCCTTCTGCATATGTTTTTTTTATGGTTTTTTTTTTTTTGATCGACTAAATCAGGTGTATCAAGCCATTTGGTGTCGACCTTACTTACGTAGAAGCAAGGGAGCACCAAACAATTTTGATTCTTAAAGAACTTTTTAAGAATGATGTATCTAGCATGAACTCTCTTATATAGAAGAGAGCTCAATATAGTGTGACCCCCACCATGAGGGAGGCCCTACAAAGGCAGATTAGAGAGAGAGAGAGGCCCAAAGGGATGGAAAGAGAAGCCCAACAGAATTTGAGGTACCGCTGCTGGGGGTGGTCCAGATGAGCACTGCCAAGTGAGAGGTCCAGTGTTTGAATCCTGGTTGGCCCTCTGCTTGGGGGCAGGGCTGGGGATGTGGTAGATTAGGAATTGCTAACAAAAAGGTTTTCCAAGGACTTCTGTTGATGTGTGTCGTTGATAGAACACTAAGTTCTGTTTATTTCATTTCGTATCCCACTCATGCTTGACTAGGCATATAATTTATCTGCTATTGACAAGGGAGGGTGGGTTTTATTTTCTCAATTATTTTGTTTTGAGGAATGATCTTGGTGCAGGCTTTATCTGGAGTTGGAGAAAGGATTGAACAAATAGCTCAGATAACATCAAACACTGCCCTTAGTGCTGCTTTGAATACCCAATTTCTTTTTCAAATTGGTGTATTTACAGCTGTACCAATGATTTTGGGTTTTATCTTGGAGCAGGGTTTTCTAAAGGTACTATCTGTACATCTTTTTATGGGTTATTGCATATTTTAGGGGTAATTGTTTTGAACTACCCTTATGAATTTGGTATAAATGACCTTTAAGCTGCCCTAATGTTTAAGACACGTACACAGTTAAATTTAAACAAAATGACTATATTACCCTTGACCATTTGTAAAATAACAATTGTCATAAGTAAATTAAGAAGAAAAAAATTAAACATTTAAATGATATTGACGGCATCATGATATAAGCACCCTCCTTCAAATTATAAGTAATGTATTCAAGGGGTAAATGCATTACTTATAATTTGTTAGCATATTCCGTCCAATTTAACGTAATATTCTGTCATTTTCCTTCCTTTTTAATGGTGGGAAACGTCTCAAAAACATATGATTTTTTTGTCGAAAGGTAGTTTCCCGTTTGTACCCAATTCATAATGTATTTTTTAGCAATTCCCCCTAAAGTTTTAAGTTGTATAATTTATAGAAAGTATTTTAGGTATAAAAATAGATTTTTTTGATGATTTTCATGTCCAATGGTCTTTATCATTTCAGTACCTTTTGGCCTCAGGTGTTTTCACTGAACTGCTGATGATTCCTTTTCTGATTATGGCTGCAGGCTGTTGTCAGTTTTGTTACCATGCAATTTCAACTTTGTTCCGTCTTTTTCACATTTTCATTGGGCACAAGAACTCATTACTTTGGCCGTACTATTCTTCATGGCGGTGCAAGGGTTTGTTTTGCTTTGTTTCCTTTGAATTATCTATCACAGTTTTGAAAATTTTGAATCCGCTTTAATATTTGTTTCTTATCTCAACAGTATCAAGCGACTGGTAGGGGATTCGTTGTTCGCCATATTAAGTTTACAGAGAATTACAGGCTTTACTCCCGAAGTCATTTTGTGAAAGGGTCGGACTGCTTTGTTCAACATTTTTTCTTATAAGCAATGCAAAGTTTATATACCAACCGGAATGTCTTATATCATGCTTGTGTTGTCCTCAGGTTAGAAGTTGCCTTGTTGTTGATAGTATATCTTGCATATGGATTTTATGACGGTGGAGCACTGTCCTACATTCTCCTCACAGTTAGCAGTTGGTTTATGGCTCTTTCTTGGCTTTTTGCTCCTTACTTATTCAATCCAGCTGGATTTGAGTGGCAGAAGTAAGCACTGCATTATTCATATGATGATTAGGCCTTGGGTACTATTGAATTTTATATCTTGAACCTTCGTATTATTTCTTTTAGAACGGTTGAAGACTTCAAAGATTGGACAAACTGGCTTCTCTACCGAGGTGGAATTGGAGTGAAAGGAGAAGAAAGTTGGGAGGCATGGTGGGATGAAGAAATGGTATGTCATTTTCTTCCTGGTTGATTTCCTATACGCCTCTCTTTTTCATGGGTGAACTTGTTCATGATCTTAAAATTGTTTGGCAGGCTCATATTCGGACCTTTGAAGGGAGGATAGTAGAGACCATCTTAAGCTTAAGATTTTTTATCTTTCAGTACGGCATTGTATACAAGCTACACTTGCAAGGATCAAATACATCATTAACGGTAAAAGATTTTATCATGGGTTTATGTAGTTGAAATATTCCTTTAAAATGACTGTCGTATTAGAGTAGTTTTCCACCACGCAATGTTATCAAAATGTTGTATTCCTGTTTGTGTAAAGGTAGGTACATAAATGGGATTAAAAGACTAGTCATTGTCATTTTCATCCTTTAAAGACTATGAAAAAGAATTAGTTGAGATTTTCTTGCCCCTCGAAAGGAGTCAAAATGCCTCTCTTTTTTCGTACTTTCTTAGTGTTAAAGTTAATGGTCTCTTTTTTAAGTTACTTTTCAGACTATCCTTCCAACGTATTTCTCCGTTCCAAAACAATTATCTTATTTTCCTTTGATATCCCTAAATAAGTGTCACTTTCCTTAGGTAGTTATTTGTGTATTTGGAATGAAACGTTAGAATCGAACAGCCAAGACTGCATACTTGTTTCACTTGTCAATTGGGGCAGTGGACAGTCTATTGTAGTTAACTACTAGATTGGGGTATTATAAATGGTGTTGTGGTTTGTTTGGATCTACAGGCTGTAGTAGCATTACCTACTTGCAGCAATGGCTTCGTTTGTGATTATTTCATGAACATGAACTGGTAAGATATTGGACTAGAGCTGAGTGCAGTCTTTCACTCTGTTCTGCAGGTATATGGCCTATCATGGATCGTGCTAGCTGTGCTTATACTTCTTTTCAAGGTGTGTATCCATTTTAAAAGTTGATGATCTAGTTTTTCAGTTAGTAATGCTGTGCTGGTATCCTTTGTTTTTAGTTTGATCCACTTTTGTTGAATAGGTTTTTACCTTCAGCCAAAAAGTATCAGTCAATTTCCAGCTTCTGTTGCGCTTTATTCAAGGGGTCTCCTTCATGCTGGCACTGGCTGGTTTAGTGGTCGCGGTTATACTTTCACCTTTGTCTATCGCAGACGTATTTGCTTCCATATTGGCCTTTGTACCCACCGGTTGGGGAATTCTTTCTGTAAGTTAACAGTCCGTTAAGACTATAACATAGTTAATCATGTAATGGGATGTTAAGTCTTTTTGGTTTGGTTTCCCAGATAGCTGCAGCATGGAAGCCTGTGATTAAGAAGCTGGGGATGTGGAAGTCTATTCGTTCACTGGCCCGTCTCTACGATGCTGGGATGGGGATGATTATCTTCATTCCCATTGCATTCGTTTCATGGTTCCCGTTCGTATCAACATTCCAAACTCGCCTTATGTTCAACCAAGCTTTCAGTAGAGGTCTGGAAATCTCTCTCATCCTTGCTGGAAACAACCCCAATTCTGGGCTATGATGACTTTCTTTCAGCATTTTTTGTACGATTGTACCTTGTTTGGGAGGACAGTATGAAAATTATGTTTGTAGAGATGAATAGCCATGTACTATAGATTGCAAATTACATTAGATTGTAGTTTAACTACTGTTACAATGGGTATTATTACGGTTATATCTTTCAACATTCCTTTTTCTGCACTTTCATGGTCAACACTCCTATGTAGTTCCTGAAACTGTACTCTCCCTCCTCTCTCACTCAAGTTAGTCACAGTTGGGCGGCACTCCATCTCTTCCCCTTCCTCCTAGATGTGGCTCCCTCCTCCGCCACTTCTCGTCCTTACCGTCTTCTCCTCCACCGCTCATCTCATTAATCTCACCTAGCGATGAGAAATGCTCTTGCAAGGTTGTGTTTCTGTGAGCTAATTCATTATCATTTTAGAACAAATTGATACAACGGAACGATTTAAAGACAAGGGTATCAGCCTTCAAAAGGTCGATAATACGGTGGACTTTTTTACATTATCCTAACAAACATTCATACAAAATCTGGACAAGTAGGAATTCCGAAACACTGTAATCATATTGCTAGGAATGTTCAAGTCAGCCTCTGACTCTATAGCTCACACACAACACTCACTAACACCAAGCACCAATCTGATGAAGCAGCAAAGGCGTATTATTAGTTCTGCAGCATAAGAAATTCATAAAGCTGTACGAAGCTCTGGAGAGAGTTCTTGTATAGAGGTCAGGCCCGGCTGCCACCCGGATCCTCGGGACAATCTTCCTCTAGCGATGGGAGGCACAAAAGGCTTCCTCATCCTGCTACCTTTCCTCCTCGAAGGCCTGGATGCCAAACTCCCCTTTACACCCCCTTTCGAGGAGTAAAAGTCCTTAGCAGAGCAAAACGACTCCACCAGAACTTCTTCACCAGCAGTGATCATTGCATGCACCATCTCCTCCTCAGCTTTGGCCAAGTTCTTGACTTCAACAACTCTCTCTTTATGTTTACGCTTGAGTTTCTGTGCTGTAGTGGATGGGATCATCAGATACTTGTGGCCTGTCCAGAGGTCCCCCTCCTGGGGTAGTAAGGACTCATGGGGTTTCTTGAAAACTTCAGGCCTAGCAATGCACATTCCGGGGTACTTCTCCATCAACTCTGCTGCGGGAAGTGCTTTTTCAAAGAGCTCTTCCCTTCCACCTGCATGAACTATCCTCACAGAGATGTCTCTCGAAGATTGGAACCCCTGTTCCAGTAACAGGGTTCCCCCGAGCTCTTTCTTTGACCGGCCTGACCCTAACAACTGAAAGCATCTCTTCAGCATAGCCAATAGTAACAATGAACTGATAACGGATAAGCGCGAGGCATTTTGATATCATATAGCTTGGTTTTATCTTCTTGTCCTTCATGGCTGGCTTTGATGAAACCAAAGCTCTGCAAAATACTAAGAATGGCATCTTGTTTACACCTGTCCATCTCTTCATTACCACGTAAAAGCCAAAGTGTTCATTTCCTCTTGTGCCAGCTCTGCAGGCACATCCTCGAGCCCGTGTCATACTCCCACAAGCCAGAAGATACCTGACGTTCTAGTTTCTTCCTCCTCCCGCTAACCCAATTATTATGGAGAACAAGACAACCAATTTTCACACACTTATCTTTCACATCTCTTCTCTCCCACAGCTCTTGGTAAGCACCGTTTGGAAAGAGATTTCTGTCCAAGAAATGAACTGTCAGGTTTGTATCGGGTTCCACACATCTCTCATCGCTTACGCGGTTGGACCCACCTTCCCCACATAGTGTATCGTAAAAACTTGGCTGCTCTGATAGCCCTGATGTTGCTGCGTGCTTCACTACCTTCTCCATAGAAGCAATAGTTGGCTCATCAGAGCGAGCAAAGTAGAAGCCCGAGTTTAAGCGTCTTGGTAAGTTTATAGGCCCTTCATAACAAAATGATAACGATAAAGCATCTATATACTAATCATTAGAGATAATTTCACTCAACTACCTCTAAGTATACACCCTTCTCAACTAATTACACCTCAGTCTAATTTTTTTGGCAATCCCCTTAAGTTTTTTTAGTCTCGTTTTACCCCATTTTCATCGATTTTGGGTGTGAACTGACGAAAATACCCTCATGGTAAATCGAATTAGAATGAGGGTATATTCGTCATTTCATACCCAAAAGTTGACCAGATTGGGGAAACCTGAGACTAAAAAAACTTAAAAGGGTTGTCAATAAAAATTTAAACTTAGCTGAGTGAGATTATCCCTATTCCCTGATATTATCGTAAGTTGAGGAGCGGGATGAAACCTGTTTTTTTGTATTCATCAGACTGTGCAGCAAGAACACCAGGACCAAAAGAGAGAAGCAGAGGCAGAGGATTTTGAAACCAATATACATCAACATCACTCAGAAGTACATTGTACCCAAGTTTCAGTATCTTCAGAACAATCCTGGACTTAACTTTCGTGACCCTCTGAAAGCATTTTGTTCCAAAGTGACAATCATCATAGCTGATGTTACTTGGAGCAGATGGATCCATGAACACAGGCAGGCCCTGCCAGTAAATAGAAAATATTAAATTCACCCAAACACCAAATTATGTGAGAAAGGCCTATATGGCACATGGATATATGGGGTGGACAATACCTGCAAGACAGAGAGCTGATAGGTTTCAGAGTCAAGAGCACAAACCAAAAAGTTTGTGATATGGAGGCGGCGTAATCTGCATGCCCAACTCATTAGCATGTCCTTATAGCTATATCCTGCAACTGAGAGCACTATGGTCTTGTTCTTATCTGCAACTAATAAAAGGAGTGATTCTAAGGAGAAGGGAGCCTCTAATGTTATTGACGGAAGTAATTGATCCTTCAAAGAGCAATCTAATGTTCTGTCTGCAGACTTCATAACATCAATACAAGCCATAGTCTTCTTCTTCTTCTTCCAAGAATGCGAAAACGCTCGTTTCAATAATAAACCCTGTGAACTTTTGTATTTAGATGAGTATACACTATTTTCCAATGGGTCGAAAAATAGATAGTCCTTCTCACATTTCATAAGTTTTGGAAGTCTAGAATGATTTGCTTCATGGAAAAACAATGATCCATAGAGCGCTCCAAAATGAGAATTGCCAATATACTCCCAGCTTCTATTTTCATTTATCGAAATACTAGACCGATTCTCTGAATCATTAAGGTAGAAACTTGAGATGGCCAAAGAGGCATCAAACACAAACCTGAATCCAGATGACAAGGCTTCATTGATAAGCCAATGATTATGGATTCCTTTACCGTGCAGAAAAGGAGGAAGAACTCCGCTATGTAAAGGAAGAACCCCGTTGTTCCAAGCTACGAGCATTCTCTCTTCACAGCAATTCCAATGGCTGTTCTGATTAAGTACCTCCCGTAACTGTTGAAAGAGATCATAAATTTAGTCATGAATGGATCATTCAGTTTCAGTCTTGATTAGGGTCTCTTCATACCTCCTGGTTTCTCACGAGTTTCCCATTCTCTTTCACCCAACGATTTCCAGACTCGTTAAAATGAAATGGGAAATATGAAATGTTTCTTATTGATGCGAAAAGGAGCCAATCACTGTCGAGCTTGTGAGCAAAATTCAAGGTGGAAACGAAGTCAGGGAAGAGAATGGTAAGGGGATCAATGAGGACAGAAATGTCCGATTCAAACGCCTGAGCTCTTGCTACAATGGAATGGAAGAATGGGGTACCAAGGAACCTGGAAGGATACAGCAATGTATTAATAGGCCAAAGGAGTAGCGAATCTCACTTGTGAATTCCATAAGAAGTAAACAACACAAGCATAAGAGTTAAGCCCAACATCTGTTAAAACAAGGCACGTTCCTTGCCTAAGAACCTTGGTTGACACTCTTGTTCGTATATATTGCAGCATATTCATCAACTAATACTTCAATCTGCAGTGACCATGACCAACATGCCTTTGCACTAAACATCTATAGCTAATTGATGATAAGAAAATCTAGGATCAAACTAGCAAACCTAATGAAACCCAAGTATCAAAATGTAGTAAACAACACTAGGGATGAGAAATGAGAAAGTTTCACTGCTTACGTGAAATCAATATCAGATTCAACCACAACCCGGGAGCCAAAAGCAGCTGCAGAAGCAAAAACAGAAGAGTCTGTGCTGAACAGAACAACAGTGATCTGAGGTGACAGAGCAAGCCAGGATCGAATAATCGAACTCTGCCTGGCCCCAATCGAACCCGTTCGAGGGCTTGGAACGGAGAAAAAAGTAATCTTATGAGTGCCCAAATCAGCAAAACCTCCATGGCTGAGGTGGGTTCTCTCGATACGTTCCTGAACTGAAGGTAACCTCTGGGTAGTGTAAAGAGAGAGGCCAATCAACAACAACCCAGAAAGCCAAATCGACCACAGCCCCAGTTGAAATCCCTACAAAACGAAAACAGTGGGTCAGAGACTAAAAATGGTACTGTGGAGCAGAGAAGGAGGGAGAGGAAGAAGAGACCTTCATTGCTGAGACGGTGAAGAGAATGAAAGGGAGATGGGTTTTGGTTTGGGTTGAGTGGGTGGAGAGAGATGGAACTTTAATGGGAAAAAGAGGAGCAATAGTGGAATGGTAACAGATCCACAAAGGAGTGAGCGTGTCCGCACCATGCCATAGCCATAGAGAAGAAATGGAGGAACGAGAGAGGGAAGGAGATGAAAGTGAGAGACATGTGAGTGTTTGGGTAATTTACAAGTGAAGTGAGTGCAGTTCCACCATTGGGATTTGCAGCCTCCATTCCTCTTTCCTAGATTTGAAATAGAATAATTCCATTTGCGCCATGCTTATTTCAGCTTTCTAAAAGCTACAGAGATCGTATCTTTGGGTTCAAATTCAAAAATGTCAACGCACCCATGTTAGGCACTCTGCACATAACTGGGCTGTAAACTAGCAACTCAAGGAAAATCAACTACACTTTTTTTTTTGGAGCGAGGAGGAATTTATTAATATTGAGTTAAAACCACGTAGAAATACATCCAACAATAGATTATTAGACCACAGAAAAATAGACGCAAAACAGATCTTCGTCACAAACTAATGAAAAGTCTTATTAACAGATATTTTCAAAATTATCGACTTTACGTCATCTGGTTTGAATCTACTAAAATATTTCGGATAATCATAAAGCACATAAACAACCAACCATATATCAACTTGGGCTTCACACCCTAGCATCTAATGTGTCTCAGTCCCTTCAAGTGACTCTGTAAAGTCTTAGTGGAGTGCGTTAGCTGCTCAAAGACAATCTCGTAGATTGGTGGAGGAGCACGATCAGCCCAAGTTGATCCGATTCGGGGTAGGACAATCCTCCTTCCAGACGTCCAGCATCCACGTGAGGGTCCTCATTCGATCTTCAGGAACCTTGACTATCGCTTTCAGGCTTTGTCTTGTTGATGTTGCTAGTCAAACCAAAGTGTAATCGCCCAAAATTGTCTCTCGCATCCGCACCTCGTTTGAGAACAAACCCCCCATAGCACGGACATCAATCGTCGTGAAAAATCAACTATGCCCTCGTTAAATCAGGAGACAGAGCGAAGGAACTGCATTTAAAGTGACGATACTAATATCGTATAGAAGAAAAAGAAGATTCAGCGCCAACGGCAGCGCGAATAACTTGTGAGGGTTCGCTCCACGCCTGGAGAGCGTTGTCCAATGCAAATGGGTTCACCACTTATATGTTACTATTTTGGAGGGACCCATCGACTATGCCGGCACTAAATGATGTACTTGACTTGTTTAATTCCCTATCTTAACGGGAATTGCTATTATTATACAGCTGCTATAAACGAAACTAAAAACAGAACACTCTCAAAACATAAAAGATATCAACTTTGAAGAAAGAACAAAGGGACAAATGAGACTTGGCAATTTCCAGAAACCTCAACGTTGAAACGCGGACGGACACACAATCTCAATACAACTAGGAAGTAGGAACCCCCAAAACACAGTAACACTACAGAACACTTTATCTTTAACCAAAACTACAACTTCAATCAGCATACACTCACTTCACAGTGATGATGTAAGCACATTACTAGGCTGCCACAGCCATCCACCTGATTTACAAAGCCGAATCTCCCCAAGGAAGCTTCATCAACCCAATTTTTTGGGCTTAAAGCCTGTATCAGCTCAAGGTATATCCTTCTGTTGTCATCTACGGCGTCGCACAGGTGATTTTGACCTTGACCTCGACCTCCTTCCCCTATAAATATATCAAGAGAGTCAATGAACTAAACATCAAAGGGGGTAGATTCAGAAACCTGCTGCCGTACCTGTGATTGCTTCAAGAACACTAACACAATTATCTTAAGTCTTAACATGACAGAATACATTGCAACACACCTGGTAATCTCAAAAGAAGAGTAGGGAGATTGCCTGCGCTGAGAATGCTTGCTATGTGGAGACCGCGATACTTGTCTAGAAACGAGAACACCCATCACATTCACACTCTTTTGGTGAGTTTAATATATCAGCCTTGTCTAGTACTGACTCAAACCCGGCTATAACCACCCCGTTAGCGTAACTGATTCTGCTTCTTATGGCATAAGAGTAGCATCTTTGCAATAAAGAAACCACCAAGAATTAACCCCCAAAAGTAGAGCTAATAAATTATGTACATGCCCAAAAGGTACCTTTTGACTCCAGCATATGTTTTTATGGGGGGGGAGCGATGGTAAAGCCACAGCCCATTAACAATCATATCTGTGCACAGAAACTAAAAAGAATTATACTTCCTTGCCCTCACTACATGGTTATAGTAGGGGGGGGGACCTTTCTACTTCAATGATAATAATTTGTAAAGTACGATGAAAGCTTTAAAATGGTGCAGCCTAAAATTATTAAAAAGAAGGATTACAGTACAGATGACTCCCATTGCTAATCATTAACATTCACAAGTTATTACGATGTGACTAAAGAAAAGAAACAGACTTGGTTGGTTTACTTTATACAGTGTTAAACAAAAATAGATGTGATCACTTTAGTTTGCAGCTGGAAAGAGGAAAAAAAGTGAACTATTTGAAAGAAGATTTTGATGATCTTACTGCAATGCGACCCTAGTGTCAACCCCATCAAATATGCTGATAATAAAAAGCCTCCTCAGTAAATATAGGGACAAAAGGATAGGATATTTATTTATAATCTAAAGTACAGATTCCATTTCGGATTTCAGGCTTAACGAGACCCCAATATGTAATAAGCAATTATAAAAGTCGTCCACACCACCTGAACTTCATATGATAAGCATACGCAGAAAGACGCACATCAAGTAAAATGCAAGGTTTTTACATATATGTTGTGGTATCCATTTACCAGAAATGCACGGTAATTCACTATGCATTGAAACAGAAAAATTATGTTTAAATGATTATATTTGTGGCGTCAATAGACTAGAGGCACAAAGTCAAAGCAAAATGGTTCTAAGAGAAAAAAAAAACAAATAAAATACAGATACTTTAAGAAAAGCTGGAAAAGTGTTTGGGTAGAGGCAGTATAAGTAATCTGTTACTAGGAAAATCCCTCATTTACTGTGTGCTGTTGATGGAGTGAGAACTAGGAGGGTTATTGGGGAGGTAGAAAATTTGGTGCAGGACCCAAGTTTCACCCTTTTGCACCTTTCAATTGGCTCTCTGTTAAATCTATCTCTTGCACTCTTCTCGCTTTCCGCTTTTTTACTGGTCTCAATGTTGTTACACATCTCCAGGTCAGCACACAGCCATTTTTCTAATGCTATGGAAACCGAATCGATTTAGAGTCAAGTTCCCTCTAATTTTTTTGACAATTTACAACCGTCATGTCAACAAAATAAAAGAAATCAAGCAAAGAGCACTTTAACCAATTACCTTCTCCTCGACCTGACAGGTGACGGTGAATGATCATGTCCTCTCGAATGCAACCTCCTGTAGTAGATACCTGAACATGAGGAACAATATTGCAGAACTGGAAAACAAATTAGAAGTACAGAGATGTGAAATATGAACCTTCTAGAATCATCTGAGGCATCATCACTTGAATCGTTGGTCTGATCAGCTGGGGTATCCTTACTATTTTTACCCTGGCTGCTATCTGAAGAGGAACGTCTTCTTTTGTGCTTGCTTGAGTCAAGCTTTTTCCGTGATCTATCGTCCTCATCTTTTACCCGTTCTCTTTTCTTGTTGGCATCTTCTTTAGCACTAGTCCTGTGAGGCCTTTCTTTTTCTTTTCTTTCCTCCTTGGCACCATGATGAGTAGACCTCTTTCTTGAGTCTGATTCCTTTTCCTTTTCTTCAGTCCTAACGCCTTGCTCCTTCGCTCTATGTTTTGAGATATACCGATCATCCATCTGGTTTTTTCTTGTGTGCTTTTCATCTTGTCTCTTACGTTTCTCATCGCCCTTCTCATTCAACCTAGTTTTGCTACTATCTGTCTCCTTAAAGCCATTGCCTGAGGAGCGTCTTTTACTTTCACGCAAGTCATTCTTATCCGCTTTGATTCTGGTTTCCTTACCCGAAGGATAATCTCTTAAATTCTTCACATCAGTATTCCTGCTGAGTTGTTCGGATTTCTTTATTATCTTTTCCTCGAAATTGTCCATGGTTGATGGCCCATTGGTCCCATTCAACATTTTTCCATCAATACTAATCTCCTTATCTCCAGAAATCTCTGAGGAACTCACAACGTTCACATTGACATTCCCCAACTCCCTAGCATCCATACTAGCACTAACAATACTATGATTATTGTTGGACTTAATTAAATCTGTTCCATTGTAAGCACCCTCTGTATTCTTTTCACCTCCATCTTTTTCTATCGGTGAACTCCCGTTCTCAATCGCATCATGTGTATTTTCTGGATTCCTTACAGAATTTGTGCCGGACTTCAACTTGGTGGAACTCTCGATTTCATCTTCTTCATCCTCATCAGAGGCATAATTTGCAAGACCCAATACATCTCCAGAGGAACTGGAGTTAGATTTTACAGTGGTTTCAGTATTCATGTCCTTGGCTTGAACTGGAATTAAAACCTCTGTAGAAGCCTTAAGTGTTAGTACTGCAGGAGGGGATGGGGAAACAGAAACCTTGAGATTTGACACAGACTTATGATTGACTGCAACAAATAACAAATACATTATTGATGTAACCTGAAACAGAACGGATGCTAGTTAAGTAAAGTAAAATCCCGATCTAGAGTTAAAATAACCTATACCATCAACAGTCTGATCATGTTCACTGATGACTTTTGTTGCAATTTCATCAAACAGCTCATCAGTCACCTGTTCAATAGCATATATGTCAATATTACAAGAAGATTTTTTCTCAATAAAACCAGCAGTTCTTGATCATTGTAACCTTTAACAGAACTTCGGTCAGAATGCGTTTTATTTCGGAATTGATTGCAGCAGTTCTAGCTGCTTCCACATAATCCTACATGGAGGAAAAATATGACAGGTTAATTTCACATTGAATGAAGTTCACGTACAACATTAAGAACAGAAACACATTTAGAAAATCAGCAAGACAATTCGTTTCCAGGCCAACAAACTCGATGAATAAACCAAAAGCACAATAAAATCTGCATCAGAAGACTCAAACATGGCAACGGATGATTAAAAGCACAAACAAATACCTCATCATCATCCTCTTCTTCAGTTGAACGAGAAGACTCAATACTTCTGCTATCTCCTTGATCTCCCTTTCCTGAGGATATATCAACACCTTCATCCTCAATGGATGGTGGTGGTTCTTTTAGTTGGGCCTGGAAACTTGTCATTACAGCTTTCTTCTTAATTATTTCTTCCCGTAGCCAATTAGGCACTGGAGCCTGAAAGTACCAAAAATAAGAATCAGAAACAACTACCGAACTGATATAGCATAAAAAAGTGAATGAGAGATACTATCCTCAGAAAGAATAGAATGAAAGGATAATTGAAAGGCTAATGACCTTTTTAGGGCGTTCAGAAACACCTGAAATCCCATACGCATCACCAGGAAAAGGTATTGCAGCATGAAGTGCATTTCCAGCCCCAAGTCCATAGGGTGTTGCACCAGAAGATGGAACTGATGGCTGGAAGCCTGGTCCAGGAAATCCGCCAAATGGTGGTACAGTATGCACAGGAACAGGAGAAGGTACCCCTATGGATGGATCATGCTGTCAAGTGAGACAGAAGAATTAGTGCATGAATAATTTCTTAGAATTCAAGAAAATGCTTAATGCCCAAACTAATACCTGTGGCCCTGATGGTAAAACAGGAGGAATAGATGAATAACCTGGGACAATAGAAGGTGCCCAGGAATGAACAGAAGGCATTGTTGCAACATGATCGACCTCTCTTGCAGACCCTCCCGCATCATAATGAGAATAAGTGGCATGGATATGTGGATCATGATCATGGTTAAATCTAGGTGCAAAATCTAAAGGGTGGTTACTAAGATCGGGCTGGTGATTGGCAGATTGACTGCCATATACATATGGTTGGTTAGCCAAAGTTGATTGTGTATGGTGTGGTACTTCCTGAGCAGAGGATGCTGGGAAAGGCATTGAGGTGTAGGAGTGTTCATTTCTGTCAGCATACTGTTCTCTACCTGCCATTTAGTTGCATAGTTAAATACCGAACAATTTCCAAGAAAATTAAAAGTCCAAACCAGCCGTCTGAGGTTCTCTCTCATAGGTGTGCTCTACGCAAAACGCAGGAGAGCTTAGGTTACGGTACAGATAAATTTACTGAAGAAACAAATCCTACAAGTTACATGCATTAAGGAAGCTACCAATCCCAAATGTTGTTTCAGGTTTCTTATTCTTCAGTCAATAGCTCTCTTAACTTCTATCCCCAAAGCAATATATATTAATGATTGATACTTTTTGTAGATGCGTGAGAAATTTTTAGGAATCACAAACTGAAGCTTCCACGACTTCCAAAGTTTTGGAAAACATGGTAGCAAATCAATACTTTTAAAACATAAGAAAACTTGGTGTATCGTTCAAGTAGACTAAGCAAGCAAGTATTTAGATACCGTCATGGATAATAATTAAGAAAACTTGGTGTATTGTTCAGAAACTGCAAGGACGCATCAAGCATAAGCACAGATCAATAAGAACGGTCAAAGTAGTATAAAGAAGAATCCTCTTGAGAGCACTGTGTAAAATATTGGCACGGCACTGATCACTCTTTTTCCACACCCCCTCTCCAATCTTTCTTGTTTATAAGATGTAAAAAAGCAAGTTCTTGTCACAACATAAAAATCTCATACCACAACCAATTTTTATTTTTGTTCAAAATGAAAACAATCCAGTAATTTAAGCTGATCGCAAAGTCAGCCACTAGAGCACATAAGCATGATTAAGCGAACCACTAAAACCACTGTACGTGTTAATCATCAAATTGCATGATGCTCAAATATGTGCCAGAGTAAGGCCAGAATATAAAGATTCCATGTTTGAGCCAAGTTCAATAAACATGCAGATCAGGTATTTAAACTTGTAAGAATCGTGAATAATATCCGAAAAATCTACTATAGCAGTAAATTTTTGCTATTTATTGCTACACACTGTTCACAGCTGAAAAGCTAAGGCTCATAGAAGCTGTTCCTGAGAAAAGCTGCACATGCAAATTCAATATACCATGTGAATCCATTACCTGTAACAGAAGAATAACTAGAAGGTACCTCCTGCTGATGAACAGACGGATTTCGTACAGCTTCTTGATGAGAGAGAGCATTATTTGAGTCTCCAGCCACACTTCCATTTCTGCCAGTAAAATGTGTATGCCCATCTGGGGCATAAGAAACTAG
>JAYMSV010000051.1:0-24900 GCA_036897745.1 Erodium moschatum
TATCATCGTGCATTTTCTTGAAGCCATTTCTGAAATTTGAAACTTCAAATGATCAGTTATAATGCACAAACAAACTATTCTCGTATAGAAAAGTTCGTTAGTCGTCAATCGAGTAGTTTTCTAAACGTTGAAAACTTGTTCAATCTTAATAGGAAACCGTTTAGGAATTACTTCCAATTTGTTCCTTTCTTTGAATTTGAGGAAAATCGTTTATGAACGTAATTCCAATTTGTTTCCCTATTAAATTCAAAACGTAGGGAAAAAAATAATTTTTTTTTTCCAACTGTCCAGCCGTCCGTGACCCGCGTAGGTGCAAAAGGTGCGCTGTTTTTTTCTTCTTCTCCTTTTTGGGCCTTTTAAGAGCTGAGTCCAAATGAAATTAAATGTGCTCCTTGGGCCTTTTTTTCCCTTTGATGTGATGAAACCGAAGCCCACAACAAAACAATAATAGGTGAAAAAAATTGTCTCAGCCACAAAGTGAAACGCAGAAAGAGCTTCTTCAAGCTCTTGACCTCCTTCTCAGTCGCAGAGCACGAAGTGAAGCACAAAACTTCACCTGCAAAAATAAAAACAAGCAGAGAACAAATAGCCTCGAAAGGTAAGTTCTCCAAACTTTGATTTCCTTTTTTTTTTCCTCTTCTTCCCTCTCTATTTTTTTTCCGATCAGAGTCGTAATAAAAAAAATTCAGAAACAGTGTCGAAGCTCTGTACAGAACCGGGTTGGGGAAGAAAAAAATTGCTTTTTCGGATTGAAATTTTTTTTGATTCCTTTTTTTTTTTTCCGAAGCAGAGTCGAATTTTTATTCCCTTTTTCCGAAACAGAACCGATGGAAAAAGTGAAACCCAAAATCGTTTTTTTTCTCTTTTCCAAATTGAATCAAATTTTTGTTTTCCCAGAAACCGAGAGAAAAAAAAAATTGAAACCGATAATCAAAATCTCTGTTTTTTTTTCCTTTTCCGTAACAGAGTTGCAAAACTCTAAAACTGATTTTCCAAATTCGGTTTTTAAAACCAGTAGATGAAACAGAGAGAAATCGTTTTTTTCCCCGAAACTGAAAAAAAAACCAGAATCGTCTCTTTTTTATTTTTTCCGAGCTCCAAAACTCAGAACCCAAACCTGCTCTTCGTTGATGGTCAAGTGTCTTAAGCTTGTAGGACCTGCGTAAGTAAATCAACTAAAAACAGATAATACAAATATATATAGGAAGGGTAAAATTTTCAACAGTCTTAATAAAATTTTCAAAATTTAAGGGTGTTTTGCAAATGAACCCATAAATGGAAGGGTAAAAGACGAACCCGTTTACCACCTTCCAATATCCCAACCCTAATCCAATGCTTTCTACGTAGCGCCGACCCTTGTTCCTCTGCCGGAACAAGTTGCGAAGCTATAGCTATAGGGTTTCGTCTGCTTCATCTTCCTCTGCGAGTACAAGCTCTATAGCTGATAGCTAATAGCTGGGATTGAATCGTTAGGTAACACTGTTCTCTCTCTCTCTCTCTCGGATATTAGCTAAATGCAGTGAATTGATGTGGCTTGTTCTTTACAGTTGTAATCGTGTTCATAGAGCCCTTTAACTGTTAAGTGGAAGTAATTTTGTCATTGTTCATTGAAAATTACTATTTTACCCTCATTTGAGACTATTGAAAACTCCTAAATACCACCTTTATTACAAACTTAATAATTAAATAAAAAACTAATTAATTAAAAACACGCACAATGAACAAAAAACAAAAGTCCCAGAAGCTTCATTTCCTTTATATTTCTTTAAAACATTTGTTTTTTCTCGAAATCCCTCAGGTCTTCATATCATTATGCCCGTGAGTTCTAGATCTTCACCATAGACGACAAGACCAGTAGATGAGGGGTGGCGTGGATCGGGCTCTCTCTCGTCCATCGCTGCTGCCACATATATTCAGATTTGTGGTCGAGCTTTCAGACACGACTGGAGTTCCACCTCGTCGAGGTAGTTCATCGCTGCTGTCTTATCCGGTCACTATGCAACTTTCTCCTTTATGTCTCTACGATTTATCTTTTTTTTTTTAATTTTATAATCTGGTCAATATATTATACTCTATTGTTGGATCTGTTCATCATGGTCTTCATCTCAAGTGTTCATCGGGTTCTTAATCCCTAGATTTAGATTTTTTTTTCAAAATCATTAAGGAAAACGAGATTTGGTATGTGTAATGTGAAAATCCCCAAAATAATATTAATTTATTTTTTAAAATGCATCATTAATATTAGAAAGAAGAAATTAATAAAAAATAAAGGAAATAAATAAAAATTGTTTTTAATGAAAAAATTAACAAATTATTAAAAATAATAAATGAAAACTTAAAAAATCATATTTATTAAATTTCTATTTTGAATTTGTAACTGAAAATTTGAAAACGAATGATTAAAAACTAACACAGAATTAATGATGGAAATGGGTAAAATATCTTTCATAACTTAATTCGAATATAAAGGACATAATGGTCATTTTATTTTCATATATTAATTTTTATTAACGATTCTGTGATAAAAAATTTAAGTATCGTATTCACAACTAAAGAGTATATTTTACCCTGATACATCTTCTCTTAAATACTTGTGGTTGGAATCCTCTAATTTCAAGTTTATTTAGGTGGTTTTTATGTAACAACGGCTCTCCTTTAAAAAAGAAGACTAGTTGGGCCCCTGACATTGAGCCCAGCTTGGAAGCACTAAGGCCCAACGGTTCGCTTTACTTTGACGCCCATTTCAAATTTGTGATTGATCGTTGGACGATTTCAAGATTCAATAAACTTCTGATTTACACTTTTCTATTTTCTTCCCAATTTTGTCCACCGGCGACGGCGACGGCGACGGCGACCGTCAGAGATCCTCTTCCGTGTGACTCCCTATTGGAAAGAAAGAAGACTTTTCTCTCCACCACCTTCTCGCGTTTGAGGCATTCCAGCCGCTGTAACTCTCCTCTCGTTTGCCGATAGCAGCTTCGTTCGCCGGTCAGGTATGCACACACTCACCCTACGCATTGGATTCAGTTTGCTTTGAAGAGGTAGTGGCAGGGACTGTTTTAGTTTTATAAAGAAAGTGACGGTCCATTCCTCGAGCTCCACCGGTGGTCGCGCCTGTCATTGCTTCGGAGACCCTTAGACTGTTCAATGGAAGTTTTTTTGTCTCTTTGATTCGACAGAGCAGCTTGATTTCAATTCTATCTTTTCTGGAAAAAAAAATATTTGTCTATTTGTCTCAAACATGTTAAATTGTTTAGGGTTTGGAAATTTAGCGTTTAGGGCTGAAAATTTTGGAATTTCCTGTACTACTTTTTGATGCCTAATGTCTAGGACCAATAGAAGCGCATATCACATTAACTTTCCTAATTTTTGAGCATTGAGGCGTGGAGTTAGTGTGTGCAGGACAGCTATGAGGTTGGAACTTCGTTGTCCCCAAAATGTTCAGGGAATTCAAGTTGACCCAGAGCCGGATTGGAATTTCGAGTCTCTTCTATCAGAGATCAATGTTTTGGAAAAGAAGATGGGTGTCTCTTCTCATGTTCCTGTGCCTTTCGCCAAAACAAAATTAAGGTATGGAGTTGTTCCTACTTTTACTTTTATTTTGAGTTGGTAGTGTTTGATTGTGAAGCTCTGAGCTGTATCAGATTAGTGCTTGATTAATGATCTATGTGCAAGGTTTGCTATTCTGATATACTTTTATTTTTTACTTCTACATAGAAATTTACCTAATGGCAAAACTGTGGGTAGAAGTCGGAGCACTTTTGTCATGCACATATCAGACGATGATACGGATGATGAGGTTGATCAATCTTATGATAGGAGTCTCGTGGCAACTAGGCGATTTGCTTGCGATGATATTTATTTGAGGTATACATCTCACTTCTTCTAGCTCCTTATACTGGGCTCAGAAAATATTTTTCACTTGTATTATCTGCAACGTTTTTATGGTTTTTGTCATTCTTATATCCTATAAGGTTATAAGCATTTATTGTTTTGTTTTGTTGCAGTGACAGTGATGAATCTGAAGATGATGATGAAACAGCTGATGACGCTCAATTATTGTTGATGGATAAAGTGGGGTCGGTAGAAAGTGGTTTGTTTGAGCTAAAACATGAACATGAGCTTGTAGTCAAGGTGTGTGGTATTACTTAATGGAAACTGACTTGAACCCGTAATGCAAGCACATGTTCATATCTATGCTTCAATCACTGTGCGTGTGCTTGTACGTCAGTACGCATTTTAAGTTATCAGCTCTTTACATGTATTTATTCAATAATAGATTAACAATAACTGTTGTCTTGACCAATAAACAGGAAGACATCAGGAACCGCATTTCTACTTTAGAAATGGATCTGATGAACAAAATCAAGAAGTCAGCTTCTGCACTTGTACAAGTTGACAAATATGGTGAAGCTAGGAGGGAAATGGATAGAAAGCATGACACACAATATCAGCGCAACATGTAAGTTTCATCTCATATATTGACATATTTAGACAAAAGAATTGCATCTATTCTGTTAATATATTAATGTGGATAGAGGTCTATCCTGCCCATGAAACAGCTTATGATGATGTATGTACATAATTTCTGCAGTGCAGAAGCTCTTGATAATCACTTGACTGCTGTCCAACGGGATCATGAACTCAAATCCCAAATAGAAGAAAGGAAAATAAGGAAAGATGCAGCTTTTGAAGAGGCAAAACGAAAGGAAAAATCTCTCCAAGAAGAAAAGCTACGCCAAGAAAAAGCCAAAATGGAGGTCGAGGTTTGCTAACATGCTAATTGTTGGTGTATATTTTTTGTTGGTGAATGAGGATATGATTCTCAACTCTCAAGTATCCATTGCATCTATTGATCCATTCCTGCACGTGTAATTTGTCATGCATGTAAAGTGTATTATGTACAAATCTTGTGTTTTAAGCCAATTGAACTCTTACTTGACATATGAGGATCTCCGTCACAAATCAACACGATTTGCCACCCTAAATGGTGAAACCATGCTTCATAGTTCATAGGTTTACATGTTTGGGATCGTCACATTATATAACTAGTGTATTATTGCTTCATAGGTCATAGGTATATACGGGATTGTTGTATTTTCTTGAAATGATGTTTCGGTTTCTAGTAACTTGCTGCCTTTTATTGTCACCATTCTTTTATGAAGAAAGATTGGTTTATCTACTATTCTATATGAGATATCCCAATCCATTTCTTAAATCATGAACAATTTACGTTTCAGATGCAGGCAAAAATTAGATATGAGGAAGCTAAAAGAGCAGCTTTGGAGGCTGAGAGAAGAACAGCAAAAGAAGTGGCGGAAAGGGAAGCTGCAGAGAGGGTTGCTACTGAAAGGTCAAAACAGACTGCTGCAGAAAATCAAAAGAATGCCAGTGTGAGGGATTCAAATGCTACATCCAGGCAATCAACAGGTATATCTATTTGGAATGGAGAGAAGTGATCCTTTTCTGATCATTTGATGATTGTTATTCATCGTATAAAATTTCAACATTTAGTGCAAGTTTTGTACTTGGAATTCAGAATCGTCCTGCTTCTGTGTTTAGCTATACCTGAGACCTGCGTTTGTTTTATTTATTACATCTCTCTGTAAGGATGCTTATCTTTTTTGTCAAACTTTTGGGAGGGTGGATTCTGAATATTACTGATCAGCCCCCTCAACATCAATTCAAAGTTTCTATGGGTTTAAAGATTACATGCAAGAATCTTGTTCTTCGGTATCAGTTATGATTCAACTCTGATCATGTTTGCCTTGAACTTCATCTTAAGAATTCCCTGCATCCCACATAAATTGATGCTTGACTGCTGTAACATTTATGTTGGACATTTCAATCAACCATGACTTTCTCCTAGTAATTCAGTATGCTCTCTTGCTTTTTATTATAAAAGTTATGAGGTTTGAACTACCTAATCTGATGGCAGGTAACATAATCAAGGCTACACCAAGTGCTTTGGAACTAGAGAAGGGAAGACTGCAGAAATTTCAAGAGTTGGATGAGAAAAACAACACATTGAAGTTGAATGCGAATAAGGTATTACTAGCTCTCAAGATTTGCGTCTAGAAATTTCTGGATTTTACTGCCATTAAACATGGTTACTAAACCATTAAATTGTAGTTTGTGATAATTTATTGTTAATGTTAAGGATTACATCTATGGTATGCATGTTTACTCAACCACACACATACACATTGGTTTTATTACTAACAAAGTAGGTTGCATCAACTTCTAAGGTTTACATACATGGACTGTGATATGTAAATATTTTACTCTAATATGTCACCTGAGTCATTTGCATATCTAGTAATCTATTTTCTTGTTTCAATAGGATTTCATTAGTCAAGAGCGGCATATTGGCAGGCTGGTATGGCAAATTAGGGGGATAAAAGAGAACATCAGGTAAGTGGAAACCTGTATTGACGTTTTATACAAGTTGTATCGTCATACTTGCTTGTCCCTTAGCTGGCATTGTCCAAATCATATATCAATTATATGGCATGCTACTTCAAATATTTAGCATTAAGGCCTTTAGTTTAGTAGTGCTAGGTATTCCCAATCCATGTTCTGCTAGACTTATGTCATCCTCTTAAGAGCATCTGTAGTGCTTAAGTCGAGTGCTTGACTCAAGAGCTTGGCTCAAGCATACTACTCAATTTCTCTCTCAAGCTGCTATAGTGGTACATTAGCAGCTAGATGCACTCAAGGTCATCGATAAAAGAATTGTAGGATCGTCCATAGAAAAAGAAAAGGGAGAAACATGGGTTGGAGATGGTAGAAAGATGTATAGAAGAGATAAAAGTGGTGTGGTGAAAATAGATGGAGAGGAGTTGGTTATATAACCAGCTTCAACCGGAAAGCTTGGCAGCAGTGCAGAAATTTTTAACAAGCCATGAGTAGTAGAAATTCACTACCGAAAATTTGTTAAATTTTCTTTTATAGCCTACATACATCTAGGGTTGTATTTCTTTTTCTTTTTACTAGAAATTATGCTTAATGTTATTGATTCTCCCGCAATTTGATATGCGCAGTACAAAATCAAGGGATTTGATTAAGCTTTTGAATGATCCTCAATGGCCACAATCCGTTAGTGTTGCATCATTCGCCAAGAAGGTAATTTCAGTCCCTTTCCCTGAAACATGCACTTTCTGGGATCTGTTATATTAGTAACCTTTATTTGGTAATTGCTGACACGTTTTACAAAATTACCTCTATTTGGTATTCAGAATTTTGAAAAGATAAGTCCATAAAAGTATATTTTGCATGTCTCTACTTGTATTTTGGAGTTATGCTACTTCGGAACCTAAAAGTTATGCTTTGTTTATTGCATATATTTAATAGAAGAAACAAAAACTTGTTATTTACTACGCACCACTTAACAGCTGACATCAACGTCTTTGGGGACAAAATAAGGTTGGGTTCTTGCTGGTGGAGAAAAACTTGACTTTAATTATTTACTATAATTTATGTATACAAAGAAAAGACTAATGGGTGGGTGGCTATGCATAAGAATATCCTCAAAATAAGAATAAGATATGCTTGGCACAGTGTCCTGTAAACCAAATCGATCCTTTCTATATGAGCTTCATTGCTTAGCAATTTATAACTTGTATTTACTAGTCACTTTTATTCAGTCTCCTCACAGCACGGGTTATGGAGATTAAACTGACATATTTCACATGACAGGTTGTATCACACTGTGAAAGTCCTGATAATGCTGCTTTTGCATGTGGCCATGTCATCGTACATGTTACATCACAGGTATATCATATTTTGTGTTTTTTCCTCATTAAAGTGCACATATAATATATATATTTTCCTCATTAAAGCACAGCACCCAGTAACCAGTTGGTATGTTGAGAGCTCCCTCAGAGATTAGGAGCTGACAACATAACCTATAAACTGAATTTTTCATTTGGTTGTCCTTGAGAAGAAGACACTTCTATTCCATGGGAATGCTGATTGTTTGCTTATTACACCTACTTGTGTTTCAGATTCCTTATGCAATGGATATTCTTCTAGCTGAGTTTCATAGAGCTTGCATCTACACTATCCCAAAGCATTTAGCATTTTCCGAGGTGACTGAAAAATCTAAACTTTCAAATGCTCTAACTGATGTTTTATTATCCTGTCGACGTTTCTAGTTCTGTTTTAAATATACTATGTGAACATTTTATTGTGCAATTGACTAAGTTAGAGACTAGAAGATATTGGACCTTTCTAACTTGGGGAGTCACTCTAGGAAATACAAATGTAGTTTCTGATTTCTTACTATATCAATTACTATTAAAAACATATGATAGAGAATTTAGATAAATTAATTTTTCTTCTTCAGTTGGAACTCTTGAGTTCATTCTTTTAATCCAGATGAAAATGACTAATTGTTTGAGCATGCTCTTGCGACACATCTGCTTGAGTTACACCCGCATTTGGCAACGTCCTCTTACTCAATCACTCCATTATATATTTATTTGAAATGAGTTTAGGAAAAAAAATACAAACTCAGTTCATTAATATGGGGAATTGTGTCAAAATGATCTAGGTAAAGACTTTTCCTAACAAACTCACACCAACTAGGTAAGATAAGAAACAAGAAAAACAAAATTAAATTGATACCATGGCTGGGAAAAAGGGTTTAAAAGCTCGAGTTGTTTTCTGTGTATCCTTTCTGCACTGCTGCTGTCCATGATTCTAAATGGTTTTTGCTGTTCAGTCTGCTTTTCAATCGAGGGATGCGTACCGCAAAGCGATAGGATACAGAGAAAATGATGGAAAGATTGAGGATATCAGTGAATATCTTAAACGATTAGAGTCTTACATGAAGCTGTACGGGGCACTTGTTCAGGTTTCTCCCTTTTCATCTCTAGCAATCATAATATAGTTGCAACACAGTTCTTTTATTGACCCCGAATATTGATGTTTGTGTTGGCAGACGGAAGTCCCAGGTGTCCAGAACACACATGGCTTAGAAGCGGGCTGGGCTTGGCTCGCAAGGTTCTTAAATGGACTTCCAGCAAATAGATACACTGCTGTTGCACTGAATGCATTTCTACAGGTAAGTTAATTCTGGTCATCAACATTTAAAACCGATAACCAAAGAGTTGAAGCTAAAACTAAAAAGCTCCTCTATTTTTTAGGCTGCTGGCTATGCACTTCATATGAAATACAAATCGCAGTTCAGGAAGATACTGAAGATCATCTCCGAGGACTTTCTGGGTGCACTTAAAGGACGGCAAAACTCAGAGCTAACGATGATCACTGTGGAACTTCAATCCTTCATAGATGACAAGAAGTTCCTTGAGGCACCAGAAGGAAGAGCTCTGCAGAGTAATTTGCTATCCAGTGTTACGGTGCCTGAGTTGGAGTACCACCAATCGCACCAGCAGTCGTATTACCAGCCTTCATACAATCAGTCATATCAACAGAGCAGATATTTCTAGTAGTATACGATCAATCATTTTTTCTTCTTTGGGAATTATCATAAGGTAAAGCCTTGCGGGTGTTTTTAGTTTTGTAGGTGCATTGTTCAATTGCACTTTTGGGCTGTGAGGTTGTTATATGTATACAGTGTACAATAATATTATGTATTTTTTTCTTCATTTTATGATCTTTTGGTATTCACTACTGAAAAAACTGGACCAAATTATTGTGGCAAAATGTGAAATTATGCAAGATAATGGAACATTTCTTGACGGCAAGGAAACAGTTTCACTACTTGAACCTTATCCCCATCAGGATGTAAGTTTGACTAAATCAGAAACTACGATGATGAGGAATCAGAATGTATGTGCGACTAAATGTGAAAGTATGATGATGAGGAATCAGAATGTATGTGTGACTAAATGTGAAAGTATGATGATGATAATGATGATCATCATCATCTTCGATCATTATTTGTAGGTAACTCCATGTCATCTGAAGCCTACACAAAAACCAGCCGTAAGTCGCTTGAAGACCTTACTGAATATATATAACAGAGGTAGCAATCATAATCCAGAGCACATATTGTACAAAACAACACAAAAATGATCATTGTGCATCTTCCTTGCATAAGAACTCGTAATCCATCAGTACAATTAATGTGGTATCTGTGACTATGTAATTCTAGTGCAAACTCGATGTGAAAATAAGGACTGTAGTCAATCAGAGTGAGCAAACTCGATGTAATTCAAGTACAACATGATAATGTCTGTACAGACAGCAAACCCCAATGTAAGTACTCATGATCCTGAAGTGCAGGACCATCCGGAATAAAAGTCTTTCATATTTCAGACCTATAAGTCACTTATACGAGACTTGTGAATTATGCACACAGCTAGAAATTCCAAAAATCACTAGTAGAGCCTTATTCTTGTTTGGATTGAGCATCGACATATGGGGCATGCTTGGATACTCTCTCCACAGACACAGCAAGTCTGCAAAATAGGAGAAGTTCATTAAAAATATCTGGTTCAATTAATGTTGTGAAAATGATGTGCAGTTCTGTACTATACCTGATGTCCACAACCAAAGGCCATGCTTTTCTGGGTGGTAAGACAAATAGGGCAAACCTGACAAGTTCAGCAGAGACACAACTTATATCATGTGAAACAATGGTTTGAGTTAATGAAGAGAAGGCTGCTAATATGTTCAAAAAATGGTTTGCATACCTGATTATCATATATGGCAGACCTTGAAGAAGAAGGTGCACCTATTGCTGTTTCATATCCAGGGTAAGTAGGAGCACTGCTCTGAAAATCACTAGAGCGGGGAGGTTTTGACCTTGTGTTAAAGGAAGCAGCACCATGAAGAGGTGGGGGAAGAGGAACCCTTTGTGGAGAACTTCCCGTTTGGCGACTGTTTATTCACAAAGAAGGAAAGAAAAGGACAATTTACTGTAAAGCTAACAATAAAGAGAGAGACCACAGAGTACAGTATACTGAGTTCTATTAGTACCCCAATAGACCAAGCTCAATGGTAGCTTTATACTGAGAGGGTATTTCCATCAAGGCTGAAAGAGCAAATTCTGTCTGTTTTATGTTGGAATTGACATTCTTTGCCATAATGTCTGTGAAGTTCACAAACTAGAAACACCCATCTATTAAGGATACATGGAGTCATCCAAATGGAAAAGTTATTTCAAATATTTGATGAACTGCTTACCTGGAAATTATCAAATGTCCGAGCAGGGATGTTATCATCAAACTCTCTCATCATGTCCCAAGGACCATCTCCTACTCCAACTAGAACAATTGACAAAGGATACGCACTGCATATACACATTAGCGTATAAGAATTTGGTTGCGTATAAGCATCGAGTTAGTGAATAAATATATACCTGGCTTTCACAATAGCATCAATTGTGTTTTGCTCTTGTGGGCTCATCTTACCATTCTTTGTATCAACACTTCTTGTCACCTGATTTGTTAAGTTCATTGCGACGAAAGATACAGCAGAGATGAAATGCCATATTCCTCAAATATACTTGAGGATTCATGCAAACCTAAACTACAAGTGGAAGAGTATTTATTGAATATGAATTACCTGTCCATCAGCAATAATAAGCAAAACATGGTACTGGCCACCACTTTCCTCAACAATAGTCATGCCCATTTCAATTATGGGTGCAAAGGATGTGGGTCCTGACAAAAAATAGACCAAAGCCATTGACTCATTCAACTCCAGTAGTCCAATGTAAGGAAGACTTAATAATGGAATAGAATCAAGCCATACCTGCAAGTCGAAGGTTGGGAACTATTTTTCTGTACTGTGTCAGCACTTGCTCAAATCCATTACAAAGTAGGCTATCTGGATAAAAACTGAAAACATCTCGGTCGTGTGTTGATGCTGCATCAATGGCAAGAGCAAATGAATCTTTAATATCAATATCAGTAGCTAAAAAGATCACAATTAAAAATAAACTTACCATCTCCAAATCCAAAACAGGGAATCAAGTTGTCCTCATCAAAACTAGATAAAGTCTTGCCGATAATTGATATAGCTTGTTCATACGGGTTTTGAGTATTCCCAATGTGATGCAAACTTGGCCTGTTGTATGATCGTGCACCTAATTTGAAAGGAAGTAAGCACAAAGTAAAAAAGTAGTAGAGAAGCTCAGGCATGAATCAAGATGAGGAAGAACCTGTCCACTCATTGCTCTTTGTAAAATCAATGCCAACTATGAGGTTTGAAGACTCCAGGCCGGCATGTGCAAGAGCAGAAGTAACCTGTGGCGATTCAAACAGAAGTTGAGTGATAGAACATAATGGAGCAGGATATGTGACACCAAAGGGTACAACGACTAATGAAGGGACAATATTATACAGGTCATGAGTGAACAAAGGTTATCTGTGGTACAACTCTTGACATATAAGAGAAGTTAAGAGTTCAATGCATGTATGGTGAACAAGATTATCATTGTCCTTGTACTTAATCTCCAAAGTTGTGAATCCTGAGAGCTCCATTAACAATTTAACATCCTCCAGATAGTATTCTGACCTGATCCAAAGTTGTGTAGTTATCAGCTATCCTGGAATATTTTCTACTCAGCTTCCTCTGTGAGCCATAGTTATAAGTGGAAGGAGTCCCCGACATCTGATGCTGATATGCATTTTGTTGAGTGGCCCGAGAAGAAGATGAACGTCTGCTCTTGGAACTCTTTCCTCCCATTGTAGAAACAACAGAAAAGACGAAATCACTTCACACAAAAATACCCAAAAAAGTGTGGCTAATTTCTAAATCTTCTTCACCTGAAAAAGCACAAAGCACAGAGAAAATGAAATCAATTCCAGTACCAAGATTCCATACAACACTAACAATTAGAAATCCGAAGTGGCTAGGCAGTACAGAAAATGGGAAATTCCTTGAAAGTTGATGCAGGAGAATTCTAGGTTTGGGAAATTCATACAGCAAAAAGTCTCCTAGACTGCAAAGATCACAGAGAAGCAATTACTTACACAATTGTAGCAAGTTGGAAGACAATCATGTTACAGATTAGAAACAACACGTGACTTCACGTACAAGAAACAGATTAACCTAAATCCAACACCCTAAAATGGGAATGCCGATAATGAAAGCTGGACTAGACAACACTCAATACCCATAAATGACAAAATCATCGGAAATTTAGGGCCATTTCTACTTGCTGCAACTTGTACCACGAATCAGAATCTACGGCGGTTAATTAATTTAGTAATGAATCAACTGATATATGAACAAAATGGTACCAGAAACTGTGCTCGTGAGTGACTGAGTTCATGGCAGTTACCTGGCACGTGTCAGTCTCCTTCTACAACTGTTTAGGTTGCACAAAATCTAGGAGATTTTGTCGATAACAATGACTAAACCACGTTGACTTACTTGGTTGCCAAGTTTTTGACGTGGGCTTGGACTTGAATGGTTAATTGGGTTAGAGTTGGGCTTGGGCTTTACCGAGGAGGCCTGATTTGGGCTTTCGAAATGGTGGTATCCCTATCCGATAATATACCTAGGCGTGAAGAGCAAGACGAGAAGGTTAAGGATGAGAGTATGAAAGAGAAAGAGAAAGAGAAAGAGAAAGAGAGGGATGAGGCAATCTGTCTGTTTATGGTGAAAGCTCAGACTCAGACTCGGACTCATCTCCTAAAGTAGCAGGTAGTGTACTGGAATTGGAACAACTTCCATGAAAGGTGACTACATTTTGTGCTTGCTGCTCTTTCATTTCTAATCATGTTCTTAATTATATGGATTCATTACTCAAAGCATCGCATATATATATATATATATCATGATCATATATGGGAATCTATAAGCAAAATTGTAAGGTTCCACCTCTTGAGAAAGTATTTAATTCATTGATACTACAATAAGAGCCCCTTTTATGTATTTAGGGGATTGTAATAGGATACATATGTAACCATAAATAATTCTGTAGTGACTACATTATTTATTCATTTTCTCAAGGTATACATAGTCAAGTTCTTAAGAGCACATGTCTACTTTACTGATTGGAACCAGATGGAGAGCTGTCTTCTTAGCTACTGTAAGACCCGGAGCCTCTTCCATGTCCATGTCATTCTCCGTCGTCCCACACGGTAGTTTCCAATCAAATGAGTACAAGAGATTTGCCAGTGCAAGTTCCACTATGGTTGTTGCCATAGTCATCCCGGGGCAAACTCTCCGACCTGCACCAAATGGTATGAATTCAAAATTCTGCCCTTTATAGTCAATGGAGTCATCTGAAAACCTCTCTGGGAAGAACTCTTGCGGATTATTCCAGTGATCAGGATCACGTCCAATTGCCCAAGCGTTGACCACGATCCTTGTTTTTGGATACACATCATGGCCATTGAGCTTGAAGTGGGACAGGGTTTCTCTTGGAAGTAGAAGTGGAGCTGGAGGGTGCACTCTAAGTGTCTCCTTCACTATCATCTTAAGGTATTTCAGCATATCAATGTCACTTCCACTGACTTTCCCTTTCTTCCCAATGCAGCTTCTAACTTCATCTTGTGCTTTCACCATAATTCTTGGGTTCCTAGCTAGCTCCGCCATTGCCCAGATTATAGTAATTGCACCTGTGCCTATTCCAGCTAAGAATACATCCTGGGATGGTAAAAAAAATGGATCACGAAACTTACTGAAAGACCTGGGTTGGCAACTACAATGAGTCGGTATTGTAACCACTACTCCGACCAAACAGTACTGAGTTGGTAGTTAACATATAATTATTTTGATGGCTTACCATAAGAATTGCCTTGATGTGGTCCTTGGAGAAATGAAGTAAACCAAGCTCATGTTGTTCTCTCTCTACTCTTAGCAGAACATCAACAATATCCTCCTGCTCTTGTTTGCTCCTACCAGGGCTGAGATGATAATCAATCAGATGTTGGAAGCAATCGTCCAATTCATGGAAACTCTTCTCTAGTCTTGCATGAAGACCGGTGAGCCTGTCAATTATGCCACCCACATAAGGAAAAAAATCAGACGCAGGGAAGTCTCCTAACATGGCCAAGGCTTCATCAACCACTTCCTGTACTCTGGGGTTACTAAACTCAGTCCCATCATAAGTCTTTCCGAAAGCAGCCTTGAAAATAACACGTGCTGTGAGGGAAAAGGACTTCTCCGTAAGATCAATAGGAGTAGCAGAAGAAGATGATTGCGAGATAGAGCTCACAAATGACGCCACCTCCTCTTCCCTAATGTGCTGGAATTCGTGTATCCTCTTTGCGCTAAACAGGTGAAGAACACATACTTTGCGCATCTCTCTCCAGTGATGGCCGTATGGGGAGAAACTTATGTCGAGATGGTTGTAGGAAAGTCTTCTAGGACCAGCTAAAGGAGGTCTGCTACAGCAGTCAAGATCATGGACCTTCAGTGCCTGCCTCGCGGCTTCAGCGGAGGAGATTACAACCGTTGGAACATTACCCAGTTGAAGAAACATGACAGGGCCATATTTGTTGGAGAGACGCCATAGAGAGCGATGAGGAAGGGCGCCAAGTTGGTGCAAGTTCCCTATAAAGGGAAGCTTACGGGGGCCAGGAGGATGCTGCTTG
Source organism: Erodium moschatum (assembly GCA_036897745.1). Taxonomy (NCBI): domain Eukaryota; kingdom Viridiplantae; phylum Streptophyta; class Magnoliopsida; order Geraniales; family Geraniaceae; genus Erodium; species Erodium moschatum. The sequence continues at coordinate 15,522 of JAYMSV010000051.1, forward strand.
TTTCGCCTCTTTACTCCTATCAGAAGCAAAGAGGTCAGTACAAGGAGCAGCCATATGAAGAGAGCCATTCAAGTGCTTTCTATTTTGCCAGACAAAAATCCCAACATCTTTGTTATATACTTAATGAAAGATAAACATGATAACTCATATGTAGCCTACAATTAAAGAAACATGAGCCTCTTATTGGCAATGGTTTATCCAATTTTTTTTCCTAGGATAATCTTATATGGTTCCAATATACATTTTTGTTTGAATACAGTAGCTTTCAGTTTTCTGCATGTGACAATGAATGTCTACATCTACATTGATAGTTTTTATTTTATCTTGTTGAACCGGTTATTGGTAGCGCGTAGAGAAGAACCACTCAAGCTTAGCTTTCTCTCTAGATAAGTGTACAAGTTTTGTGAGAGAAAAAGGCTCATGCAGTGCACATTCAACTTTTATTATATGACTTTTGAAGTTGTTAAGAGCAGATGTCTACTACACATATTGGCAAAGCTACTCAACTCATTATACTACTCCCTAATGGTCATATTGATATCTGACTGGGACTGGAATGAGATGAAGAGGTGTTTTCTTAGGTAAAGTAAGACCAGGAGCATCTTCCATGTTGATATCATTCTCCTTCATCCCATTAGGCAGTTTCCAATCAAAGCGGTACAAGAGATTCGCTAGTGCAAGCTCCACTATGGTCGTTCCCATAGTCATCCCAGGGCAACTTCTCCTACCTGCACCAAATGGTATCAACTCAAAATTCTTACCTTTATAGTCAATGGGGTTGTCTGAAAACCTCTCCGGGAAAAACTCTTCTGGGTTCTTCCAATATTCAGGATCTCTTGCAATTGCCCACGCGTTGACCAGGATCCGGGTTTTTGGATGAACATTATAACCATTGAGCTTGAAGTGGGACAAAGCTTCTCTTGGAATCAGAAGAGGAGCAGCAGGATACAACCTTAGTGTCTCTTTCACTATCATCTTGAGGCATTTCAGCATATCAATGTCACTTTCACTAACTTTCCCTTTCTTTCCAACACAGCTTCTAACCTCGTGCTGTGCTTTCGTCATAATTCTGGGGTTTCTAGCTAGCTCAGCCATTGCCCAGATTATGGTAATTGCACTAGTGCCTATCCCGGCTAAGAATACATTCTGGGACATATATTATAGTAGTCAGAAAAATGGAGCAACATATGGTGGAAAGAAATTTGATTGCTTATTACCATGAGAATTCCCTTGATTTGGTCTGTACAGAAGTGCTCAGATTGTTCTCTCTCTACTCTCAGCAGCATGTCAACAATGTCTTCCCGATCTTGCTTGTTCCTGAGATGGTCATCTATCAGATGCTGGTAGAAAATGTCCAACTCCTTGAAACTGTTTTCGAGTCTCGTATGAAGACCAGTTAGCCTGTCAATGATGGAACCGACATAAGGAAAGAAATCTGATGCATGGAAAACTCCCAACACGGCCATGGCTTCATCCACCACTTGCTGTAATCTTGGAGTGCTAAACTCAGTCCCCTCATAACTCTTCCCGAAAGCAGCCTTGAAAAGAACATTTGCAGTGAGAGAGAAGGACTTGTCAGTAAGATCGACAGGAGCGTCAAAAGATGATGATTGTGTGATGGAGTTCACCAAGGAAGCAACCCCCTCCTCTCTAATGTGCTGGAATTCTTGCAGCCGCTTTGTGGTCAAGAGATTAACAACACAAAGTTTGCGCATTTCCCTCCAATGGTGACCATAAGGGGAGAAACTTATGTCCTTATGGTTGTAGGAAAGTCTTTTAAGACCAGCTGAAGTTGGTCTGCTGCAGCAGTCAAGATCATGATCCTTCAAGGCCTGCCTGGCAGCTTCGGCAGAGGAGATAACGATAGTGGGTACACTGCCAAGTTGAAGAAACATGACAGGGCCATACTTGTTGGAGAGTTTGGACAGAGAGCGATGAGGCAGTGCCCCAAGTTGGTGCAAGTTTCCCAGGATTGGGAGCCCGGGAGGTCCAGGAGGAGGTTGTTTGTTTCTTTTCTTCAATGCTGCCACAGACAGCACTACAGAGAGCAACAACAGAAGAAGAAACCACATTACTGAAGCTTAGTTTCTGTCTAGACAAGGGTACAAGTTTTATAAGACAAGGGGCTCTTGCACTACACTTCATATATATACCAAGGAGTTGGGAATTTATTGTAACTCCGGGTTTATCCTTTTTTTTTGGTTCGGCGCAGAAAAGGATGAGAATCACCTCCTACTCTCATGTCAACAAATGCTCTGCTTGTGGATTGCCAAGCAATATATGACTGATAAGTGGCGGGCCACATGGAGACACAAGTAAGATTGGTGTCATTGTCTTTTCCTTAAAAAAAAACAATTTCCTCTGATTTTGTGACTCAATCTCACTTTGCTATATTGGACATTTTCAGACCTATTTGTTGTCCCCAAACATTACTCTTACCACTGCAAAACATATGCTTTGGGCATTTTGAGGGCTTAGTGGACTGCACTCCATTTACCGAAAGATCTATGGTTTTAACCTTTTAGGAAGTGTCTGTGATATGTTTTGTCATTTATACAAATGGTGAGACTGAAAAGGAGAGATTGATATTTCAAATTAAATTTAAATTTGCCTGACATCATATAACTTGCTGATGCTATTACTACTACTATAATCAGATACCCTAAAGCTTAATGAATCTATTGTTTGAACTCAATTGTTTTTTTATCAACAATAACCATAGATATGGGGATTGGAACCAATATACATGAGGTCTCTGCCACTTCATTCGCAATCTTTGGTTGATTTTCAAGTACAACCAGAGATCCCTTTGTATCGGAAATAGACCTACACTAAATATTTAATTCATCGATATAGTTCTTTATTAAGTAGAATGAGAGATCCCTTGATATAAGTAACAAGTAACAAATTAGATTGAGTTTTCTGCGCGTGACAAATGAATGGCTTCATCCAAAATGATAGTTGTACTTTTATCTCAGGCTTGTTATTTTTACACATGAAGCATAACCATATATACTAAAAATGCATGTTCAACGTGTGCTTTCCGCAATTAGTGACAATGGAGTTAATGAGTAGTGAAAAAATGTGCAAGTAAAATGACAGTTTTGTGTGCGTCTTTGATTGATTGAGCTTTATGAATTGAGTGCTACTGCTGCTTTCTCGGTAAAGATGGTTGATGGACTCAATTTATCTTATTCATGGATGGTATCAGCCATTTATTTTACATTTTGGGAAGTAGTAAGAAGGTAAATCTACTTCATATATTAGCAAACCTACTAATTCTATTATGTTTATTTATTTATTGCTATAGCCTATAGGTATCTGATTGAAACCAGGTGGAGAGATGGTTTCATAGCAAAACTACAAAGTAATATACCTGAGTAAGATTAGTTGGGTTATTGCCTTTTCTTTACGAAGCTAAGTGATTTCGATTGTTCAAAATTGGTGACAGATACCTGTAGAGACACAAGGAAGATACCACTTCCTGTTCTTTGGTGATGCATCATAAATTTTACCTTAATTTAAACTTAGTATTTTTTTTATCAGCAAAAAATATTAAATTAAAAGAGATCTGGAAGAGGGACAAAAAAGAAGAAGAATGAATATGAGTGATAGAACTTGAGCATAGCTTGCCAAGGTGACCATGAAAATTTGCAGTGCAAGAAGAATAGAGAGTGATGCAGCCCAATACAGAATGGCACAGTCAGATTTGGAAAGAACTATGGCAAGCTTATACATATGATCAAGCTTACACCGTAAAGAAGAGATCCATGGACCAAATGAAATGTAAACATCACAGAACCTAATAGTATCATGGGTTATATTATCAAATTTGTGCTAATTTACTCAGTTGAGAATGATTCAAAGTTAACGTATTATACTATTTTTTTTTAGTATCTAGAATGCATTAAAAGTCGCATTATAGACTAAATAAATTGTTATTCAATTCTTAGTGTCAATTTTCTGGCCCATGCAACTTTGCTTATTTTCCGGCGATTTTATGGATTAGGTTGATATTATTGAAGATGCTCAAGAGTCTGAAAACTTCTTACAGTGATCGACTTGGTGGTGGTTGGAAGCCCTGAAAATCAAACTTGTTACAAGTATTACTGATAATTTATATATGTGGGCCACAGCTAATTAAGGTAAGCCTTTTTTTTGTCAATGGCTTGTAGAATGATTTTATTTCGATAGAGCGTGCATATTTGTTGCATATAGTAGCTTTCAGTTTTGTACATCTGAAACAAAAATCAGACCGGAAACATATGTTGTTTACTAATGATCACTCTAGGCTCCTAGAATCGTATGCCATGTACATTCAGCCTTTAGAGACAATGGACAAGATTTTTATTGAATGCATGAAAACTGAAAATTCAATTTCCAGTGTACAAGGCAACTTAACTCTAAGATTGTACATGGATGATCACAACCATTTATTTTCACACAAACATATACAAGCCATTCCCATATTAGCAAAGCTACTTTTAGCTCATGATATTTTCTGATTGCCATTGATGTCTGACTGGAACCAGAAGCAGAGGTGTTTTCTTAGGTACAGTAAGACCAGGAGCATCTTCCATGTTGATATCACTCTCCTTCATCCCATTAGGGAGTTCCCAATCAAAGCAGTACAAGAGATTTGCTAGTGCAAGCTCCACTATGCTTGTTCCCATGGCAATCCCAGGACACATTCTCCTCCCCGCGCCAAATGGTATGTACTCATAACTCTGCCCTTTATAGTCAATGGAGTTGTCTGAAAACCTCTCTGGGAAGAACTCTTCTGGGTTTTTCCACTGATCAGGATCTCGTCCAATCGCCCAAGCGTTGATCTGAATCCTTGTCTTTGGATAGACATCATAACCATTGACCTTGAAGTGGGAAATGGCCTCTCTTGGGAGTAGCAATGGAGCCGGAGGGTACAATCTTAAGGTCTCTTTCACTACCATCTTGAGGTATTTCAGCGCATCAATGTCACTTTCAGTAACTTTTCCTTTCTTCCCAATGCAGCCTCTAACCTCGCGCTGCGCTTTCGCCATGATTGTCGGGTTCCTAGCCAGCTCTGCCATGGCCCATGTTATGGTAATTGCGCTAGTGTCTGTTCCTGCCAAGAATATATCCTAGCCGATGGATACAACATTGTAGTGAGCAATACTTTTGGTAAGCCATCATTTTGCTCACTACAATGTTGTAGTGAGCAAAACGAAGCCATGCTCGTGTTAAGTAATTAAGGGAGAAATTTTATGATGGCTTACCAAAAGTATTGCTTTGATGTGATCTTTAGAGAAGTGAGCTCCACCAATCATCTGTTTCTCTCTCTCAACTCTCAGCAGCACATCAACAATGTCCTCCTGCTCTTTCTGAGGGTTGAGATGGTTGTCAATTAGATGCTCGAAGAAAGTGTCTAATTGGTTGAAACTATTTTGGAGCCTTGAGTGAAGACCAGTGAGCCTGTCAATGATGGAACCCACATATGGAAAGAAATCAGATGCAGGGAAGGCTCCCAACACGAGCATGGCTTCGTTTACCACTTGCTGTAACCGAGTGTCACTGAACTCGCTCCCATCGAAAGTCATCCCGAAAGCAGTCTTGAAAACAACACTTGCAGTGAGAGACATGCACTTGTCAGTGAGGTTAACACAAGAGGATGATTGGGTGATAGAGTTCACCAGAGAAGCAACCTCCTCTTGTCTAATGTGCTGGAACTCTTGCAGCTTCTTTGTGCTGAAGAGCTGAACAACGCCTAATTTGCGAACTTCCCTCCAGTGATGGCCGTAGGGGGAGAAACTTATATCAATAAGGTTGTAGGTAAGTCTTCTAGGACCCAACAAAGCGGGTCTGCTGCAGCACTCAAGATCATGGTCCTTGAGGACCTGCCGTGCAGCTTCTGCGGAGGAGATTATCACAGTTGGGACACTGCCAAGTTGAAGAAACATGACAGGGCCATATTTCTTGGAGAGTTTGGACAGAGAGCGATGAGGTAGCGCACCCACTTGGTGCAAGTTCCCAAGGATGGGGAGCCTGGGAGGCCCAGGAGGAAACTGCGCCTTTCGTCTCTTCACTGCTCTCATAAGCAGCACTAGAGCTAACAGCAGAAGAAGAGCATGCCACAATGGTGGTATGTAGAGAACCATTCAAGTTTTCTCTCTAACCCAACAAGATTCTTAAGAGAAAATGGATGATATCTTTACTTAGTTGGGAGGCTATATATAAGTCAATCATAAATAGCATTTTTCATGTATTTTGTTCTTTCTCTGCCAACTTTTTCCAGGTTTATTGGTCTTTCGTGCACGTACATTGTATTTCTGAGTCATTTTCCTGAAAATGACTGTCAGAAGTATTCAAAACGAAGAATGTATTCTCAATCGTGAGGCCATGGTAGAGTTATATCTTTGTATCAACAAGTAACTTCATTCTTGTCCAATGCAGAGTTGGATACGAAAACAAGCCACGGGTTTGGAGAGGAAAGCAGTACAAGACAGATAGTATGTAAGAATGTTTTCATTTGTTTTATTGTCTTTTCTTACAAAAACCATTATTTTCAGTCAAACATGAGCCTGTTGATAGATAGGTGGGTGGGTTTGGGTCTCAATCTAAAAGCATGTCAAGCAAAACTCTACTAGGTACAATGGTGACATTGGAAAGAAAAGTTTGATCAGGTCAAATGAAAATGTAATATTTGTCTGACATATTGAGCTTGAATTGATACTTTCGACTTCTCTTGCAAGTATGCAATCTTGGAACCAATAAGCTTAACTTACGCTAATCATACATCTATAATCATATGTTATTTTCTTGCTAATTTATGTTCCTTTGTATGATTATTGCATAGCAACCCAGTCCCCATTCATCCAAAATGATATTCAATTGTACTGACCATATGCTCGAATCTGCGTTTTCTGCACTTGAATGACTATTACATAGATTCCAAGCTAATGTTGTAGTCAGCTGCCTTAACACATTGGTATAGTCAAAATTTATAAATCTTGGTAAATCTTATTTCTCATTCTAGTACCAATGTGTTTGTACTTGACATTGCCAGTAAAAATATGAAATGTGACTTATGATAGAAACATTAGGAATGTTTAACACAATTTCCAAGTAGTAGTAAATATTTATCTGATCTTTGAACAGACTTAGAGGGGGGTTTATTGCCTCATTCAGCATCTTGAGTCAGCCACTTGTACTGAAGTGGCACTAGTTGGAGGGGTATTTTCTTACAAATAGCCAGGCCAGGCCCTTCTTCCATACTTATATCTTCCTGTTTCATTCCATCAGGCAAGTTCCAATCAAAGCAATACAAGAGATTGGCCAGTCCAAGCTCAACGATGGACACTCCCATGGATATGCCAGGACACCCTCTCCGCCCGCCACCAAATGGCAGCAATTCGTAGTGCTGCCCCTTGTAGTCAATACAACTGTCCATGAACCTCTCTGGGAAGAATTCTTCCGGGTTGTCCCAACTCTTGGGGTCTCGTCCTATCGCCCATACATTAACATGGACTTGGGTCTTGGGGAGGATGTCATAGCCATTGATCTTGAAATGGGTCATTGTCTCTCTTGGAAGTAGGAGTGCTGGTGGAGGGTGCAGCCTGAAAGTCTCCTTTACTACCAGCCTCAGATACTGAAGATCCTCGAGGTCACTCTCGCGAACTCGTCCTTTGTTACCAATGCACTTCCTGATCTCCTTTTGCACTGTCTTCATCACTCTGCTGTTTCTTGCAAGCTCAGTCATTGCCCAGACCATGGTAAAGACACTAGAGTCCACTCCACCCACAAATATGTTCTGATATGCAAGTTTCAGACACTTAGACCCATTTCAGGATGAAAAGAAATACTAAAGGATTGGTTTAAGGATGAAGTTACCATAAGGATGGACTTAATGTGGTCTTGGGTGAGCTGAAGAGGAGATGTATCTGTCTCGTCACTTGCTATCTTCAGGAGTATGTCAACAATATCTTCCTGGTCTTGCTTCTTCCTGTTGGGGTCAAGATGTTGATCTATAACCTGCTGGTAAAATGCATCCAAATCATGGAAAGTCTTCTCAAGCCGCTTGTGGAAGCCTGTGAGCCTGTCAACAATCCAACCCACATAGGGGAAGAAATCAGATGCACAGAAGCTTTGAAGCATCTGCAAGGTTTCATGAGTTAGTTCTTCAAATCCAGCATTGTCAAGCTCACTCCCACTATAGCTCCTCCCAAAAGCGATTCTCCATGTTACATTTGCAGTAACAGAGAGGCACTTTTCGCTCAGGTCAACGGGCGATGCAGAGGAGGCTGATCGCGAGATTGAGTCAACCATCAAGGCAACTTCTTCTTCTCTGATGTACTGAAATGATTGCATAACATTTGCGCTAAAGAGCTTGACGGCGCATAGTTTACGAATCTCCCTCCAGTAATCACCAAAGGGCGAAAAAGCTATGTCAAGATAGTTGTAGGATAGTCTTCCAGTGCCTGCCAGGGGAGGCCTGCTGCAGCAGTTGAGATCATGGGGTTTCAAGATATCTTTCGCCGCTTCAGCTGATGAGACGACAAGTGTAGGCACGGCACCCAGTTGAAGGAGCATGACAGGACCGTATTTCTTGGACAGGTTCCAGAGAGAGACATGAGCCAATTCTCCAAGTTGGTGCAAGTTGCCTACAATGGGAAGCTTTGGAGGACCCGGAGGAAGCTGAATCTTGTTTCTTCTTGACTTGAATATGTTTGACAGAACAACCAGAGCTACAATGAGCAGAAGTGGAAGCCAAATGGATTCACCATAAGAACCCATGCCACTCCACTTTGTGTGAGTCTTGAGCAAATGTGCATATTTTATACTTGAATCTGATGCATTATCATTGCTGCTGTATGAATTTTTAAAGGTGTCAATGAGTGGCTGGATAAACCTGTGACCGTGTAATCCAATGTAAGACTTGTCAAAATATTGTCCTTCTATGTTGTCCATTTGTGATTCAGAACACAGTTTGTCATCAGCGCTTCTTGTATTTTATTGAAACATGACCTTTGGTTTTAGTCGGATTCAGCATTTTACACAAGCCTTAACTTCTTCGTTAACTAAGACTAGGTATAAATTGATTCAACTAGTATAAACCAAAATCGTTAATAGCAAACACGATATCAATATACAAAGCAAGAGCTATAAACTTACCAGAATAAATTGGAACACAATTATATATGATTAATTATTTATGAAAAGTTGTAAAGAAAGTATAAAGGTATCTACGGGGAATGAAATCATACGTTCACTTATAAGAGATTTGATCACCTCTAGGTGACTGAGTCTGTAGATCCTGACTTATGGAAAAGTGTGAAACAGATTGTCATTGTTGCATCCACAATGCTTGGAGAAACCATAATGCTTGGAGAGCTGCCCCAAAGAGTGT
>JAYMSV010000052.1:0-24861 GCA_036897745.1 Erodium moschatum
TCTCTCAATTACTGCTACCTCTTCATGCAACACCAGGATTTTAATTTATTTTTCTCAAGTCCTCGATTTGCTTAAAAATTGGGGTAATTTTTTAAAATTATCGACATGAATTGTTCACGAATCTTGAATCGCACAAAAATTTGAGACGTGTTTACTGTCCACTCGAGTTGGGCAAAAATCTTTAGATGCCTGGTAAATTTAAAATTTAATAAATTCGTGAGTCGATTCGATTAACATTTACTTTTCCGAAACATGCGAAAAATAATTTTATTAATAAGGGTCAACCGATAAGAACATGAACTGAACCAAAAACCCTTAGCTCTATAATATGTTCGAGACCCGTTGTTTTTTCTGCGCTCATGGACCCTAAAAAATGTCTAATTAATAGCATAGATAAGAGCGGCCATTGACATAGTCCTAAACAAGTACACTGAAAGTACCAAATGAGAAACACAAAATACCAAAACAGAAAATAACACGACAGAGATACCTCACACTTCCAAGACCAGGCAGAAAGGGCATGGTCCCAGGTCGTAGGAGGTAGGTCACCATCCCTTTACCCCCTTCCTCGAGCCCAATTTAATTATGGCTCTTGCGGGGCTGTTTTCTAGCTCTCGCATGGAGGAAGCATTCTTCCACGTCCTCATCCTCGTTGTCTACTTCCAGTAAGAACACCCCAAGGTGTGTTCGCGAGATCCGGGTCCAGTGACGAGCACGACAAAGGAGTCCCGGCCTGGTAACCGCCCGTGATAGGATTGGTGCTCGCTGATGTGACATGCATTGGCTTGTGGGTACGTGCACCCCCACGACCCGTCATAGGGTGACGGGGTTATTTGATCATATATGATGTCTTAATATATATTGTATGAACCTATGTATGGATTTTAGTTTTGTTTAATTTTTAACAAATATTTGTAATATATTTATTAAAGTAATAACATTTTGTATGATCAAATATCATATAGTCATATTTATAAATAAATATACCATATAATAGTGTAAACTTGTATTTTAATTACATCATAATACATGATTTTTTTACTGAAGCAAAAAAGCTCTCTACAAGCTCTCCTCTTTCTTTCGATTGTTTCTTATTTACTCTTTGTCTTTTCTTTCTCCTATGTAGTTGTCTCGCTCTGCGTCCCGATTTAGGGTCGGCATAATCGAATTGCGACGTTGGATGAAGTCGATTTATGGGCTGTCCATTTGGGTGAAGTCGTGTTATGAGCCAACCTTACAGGGGAGGCTGCTTTATGGGCGAACCTTACGGTGGACATCGGTGTTTGCGCTAGCGCATGATCCATCTTACCGATCACATCTAAAAGCAATCTCATGCGTGGAAGGGACACCTCGTATGTTTATGGCGAATCAAGAAAACGGACCAACAAAACCGGAACGCCCCACCGCGAGAGCTTTTGGGTTTCAGAAGAACTCGTATCATAGGCTCCATAGTTTTATGTATTCGTTTCTGTGTTTATTTTGATTTATCTTTCCTTTTCAGTTCTACGATGCAAAATATAATATTTTATAGGTCCACAAGCACCGATAGACCTACATGTGTACCAGACTATATTTTGGACGCTAGGATTTATGATCCTAAGAACTATATTGTAAGATTGGAGTCATTGCGTTGAATAAAAACACATATGTCTCTTCGTTTCAAAAAATTACATCATGATATGTATATAGTTAAATAAAAATCTTAAACGAATCGATTCACGAATCTATCGAATCTTAAATACAATGAATAGTTAAATCTATTCACTCGATTTAATTTATTAGGCAGCTTAAAACTCGCTTTGAAATGTTAGACAGCCGAAAGTCTATGGAGTGAACAATTTAAAACACACCTTACAATTCTAGACAACTAAATATCATAACTAGTTCATGTGAACAATATTTTTAAGAAAGGACCCCTTAATCATTTATGTTAAAGAAGGGTTTATATAGGAGAGGGAGTTTTGTGGATCCAAGGCTTGTGATTGGGATCTCAATGTGAACTGATGATATCGAGATTAAAATGATAATTTGTAGATCGGTGATTTAATGAATCACACATTCTCATAGGGTTGACGATTGACTCAAGGTATTTTGCAGCCATTTTTCACACGCAATAGCTGGTGCTTTGCTTCGTGGTTGAGTTTTGGATCTGATTCATCCCAGCGATTTGTTTGTTTGGAATGTCTCTTGAAAGTGCACTGTCCTAATAAGTTTAAAATGTATATTATACGCTACTTATTTATTTTTAAGAATAACAAATAAATTTTTAACATCTAGCATAAGAATATTCTTATCATGTTAAGATTACGTGTATTTTGTCACCAGATTTCCTTGTGATTTTTTGAAATATTCGAATTCTTTATGCAAATAATCACCACGTCAACTACTACTTCAATCTATTTTAAATATGAAATCATCAGTGTACGACACGATTCAACAAAAATATAGATTAAATAAAATAATATAAAAAACTCAAACGATTTTAATTAAGTTGAGCAGTTTTTAAGCTAAATTACAAATAAATTAGTTCTCGTACGTTTTGAAAGCTTGCTCACAACTTTTTGATAATCAAGTTGTGTTTGTTTCGTCCTCGGTCATGTAGGAAGTGTTTGTGAGCGTGACATCTGAAGCCCTCGTTAACAAGTTGTCTATATACTTCACATTTGTCTTCCCAAACTTCATCTTGAAGACCTCGACCACAATTTGGTTGGTTTATCTGGGCTTGACAACTCATTTCCTCGACACCTTTTGGTCTATTGGAGGACTCAAGATCGGTGCGGAAGATGATTTTGCTCAAACGGGAGGTGTGGAACTCCCAATATCGGAAGTGCTCTGGAGGCGGTAGAATGGATGGAGGGGATGGGGCGATGAATATGATTAGACTTTATCCATCTATGTTCGCTTGGAAAGTGTCTAAGGACCTTAGCGGTGCAAGGTGGTCCAGCCGCTCCATTTTGGGAGGTATTTCATCATATCCCACCATTGTTTAATTATTCGTGTTATATCTCCTCATTTGCCTCTTGTAATTTTTTTCGATCCTTTTCATTATTTACTCGTCCAACTCGCCGCTTCCTCGTTCTGCGATCGCTCTTCATGTAAGCATTGTTGATTGGTTTATTCCACCTCAAAAAATTGTCTTATGTTTTCTAGGTACGACGTGGAATGATAGTTGGATCATGACTGTCGTAGTAAGATTCAAAATACGTATCTCAATACTTTTTGGACTTCCTTGCGGTTAATTGTATGATCGGTTGAACTGTTGATCCATGTGCTTGCAAGTCGGTATACTCTTTCTCGTTGGTTCAAAATATTTTGCAACAATGGTTGTGTGAGATGGACCTCGAGGCGTGCTTGATACACATCGGGATGTGCGTGATGGAGCACGCCTCAGAACGAAACAAACGAATCAAGTATGGGGACCTTATCGAGGTGGAGGCATAGAATCTTCCTTGAGCACTTATAGCTATGATGTTTCATCATTGTCTTCTTTTTGATTGAGCGGTGACTCTTCAATTCTTTAAAGTATAATTGAGCCTTCAACTAAAAGTTTAAGTTGATAGTTAAAGACTCAGTTATAGTTATATTATAACACGAGCCCTCACGAACAAATCCGATTACGGGTTTGGAGGTGGATTATTTAGAAGAGTAGATGAACCCATTGAGAAGAGAAATAAGGGCGGCCCATTTTGGACAAGTTTGATAAATATAAAAGAAATTAATATTTTTGCGTAGAAAGTGGGGTTTGGTTATGGATCCGTAAAAAATCAAGCTATGATACCATGTAAAGCAATATAAAAAATGTTGTGTATATTATTAATGGAATACACTTTCATTTATACACGAAGTGGTTGAGATGGGTTGCTATGTTTAGGATGCACTGATCGATCATCAACTATGGTTCCTAGATAAGAGAGGGACTAAGTTGTGCTTTCTTGACGATAGGAAGACTCAATCTCTACACTGACCACCTTAAAGTTGGAAGAACTATAAAGATCAGAGGTGATTGCTAGCAAGGTATTTGAGAATCCGGAGGTTGAGAATCAGGAATGCAACTGTAAGGGGCAAAGGGATCGAAATAGTCATACACTTTAACGTCAAAACGAGATATGTTGAGACTTGAGAGGGGTTAGACGTATTGAATAAATAGAAATTGGAGGAGTTGATTAAAATGTCCGTGAATCCCAGACGTGATTTGGGCATTGGTTGTTGTAGTTAGAATCAACGCAACAAAGACGATTCCGTGATCGATTATTGATTCGGCTGAAATTTTATAAAAACGTGGTTGTTAATTCGTCATACAACTGTATCATCAATTTATTGAACAAATAACATTTCAGCGAACGATCGGAAAGTATTTGACTATTAAACTGCTCTTTTAGCCGAATCAAAACAAAGTAACAAGGTTCATTGAATCCACCCAAATTAAGACTTCTTCTCTTTAACCGGAAAAGAAAAAGTGAGAAATAGAGTATGCAATCGTCGGTCCGTGAACCTTTTTGGGACGGTGACCATTACCAGACAAGGCATGATATATACTGCATTACATTACTAGCAATGAACACTTTCTAGTTTTAAATTTTTGGGTACAAACAAGTTGAACATTATTTTATTGGTCGGTTCAACCGTTCATCTCTGCAGATTTGCCATTCATCTCATACCAGATTCCGAGTTCCAGTATATATTTTTCCACGTAAAATTTAGAATATTAGAATGTTCAAAATCCAATAATTATAATATACCATCGTCAGCTCACGATTGGTTCATACTTGGACTAGACCTGTCAATGCAGTAATTGTTTTTCGAGAGCACGTGTGGGTTATGTCAGGGAGGTAAATTATTACTATTATTTTCTTTGAAATATTTATTATTATTATTATAGCAAAAGAGTAACATTTGGAAATAAAAAAATAATGCAAGGCTCAGAGTTGGCAGAGAAACTTGCAGTTGCATAGGATACTCTGACCAAAGGACAAATAATAGCTACTAGCGTGTCCGTGTGTGTGATTCATCCAAAGTTTATTTTAAAAAACGTGGATATAATATAGTATTGCGTATCTAAGGGCGTAACATATATTGTTATTCTCGGAACAACATAGACCAGCTCTTAATTATATGACAAAACATCATAGGACGGATTAGGAACGTTACAGTAGGTCCATCTATTTATAAATAAAATAAAATAATTAGATACTTTTCAAAAGATTCACATGAAAAGCGGCGAGTCTTTTCTAGTAAGCGACGGTGGGGCAACAGTCCAAGGGGAACGGTCGGGACGGTGGTGGTGATTGTCTATATGTGAGCTCTGTACCTATCTGTCAATGACACGTGTACGTTAGAGAACTCACTCGTGAAAACGACCGTGAAGATATTTGGTGTGGGACCATACAACATCATCTGGACTGCGGAACTCCAAGACGATGGCCTTGATGGCTTTGCTGCAAGGTACAAATGTTTTGCTCCTAATTGGGTTGTTCGATGATACGTTAAGACCCTCTACCTAGGTTCTCATGAAAATGATTTATAAGTCTACCTCTAGATTACTCATCCGCTTCTCATATTTTAGATCATCGTCCAGCCAAACTCATACGACTTACTCAACAAGCCCACTACATCCTCTCTGTCGCGTTTCCACAAATATTACTTTTTCCATGGACGAGTGGATGTGACACATTTCATCTATCCTCAAGGACAGGTCACCCGGCCATATGACCACCCTTCTTCTGAAGCAAGCAATACACTGATACCTTTACTTACCACCACCGTGGACATGTACGCACAAATTGAAAACGTGGATCGTTCCAAAACTAGAGAGACTTAAACTACAAAACAAAACATCTCCTCTGTAAACACAGGAGATAGATTCGAGTGCAATGCACCCTGAATCCATCTGTTGTCAATTTATATTGATGCCAAATCTTCACCAGCCTTGAATTTTACATGGCCGAATTTGACATATTTGTCTTGCATCTCCAAAAAATCAATAGGCTATACAAAAATGTAGGTAGGCGAATGAAATAAGCATGTTTCAGGTGAAGCTTTTATTCCTCTGTCATTTGGCTAGGCCATTAGGGTAGGTTATGAAATTTTCCAGACTGACTTAGGGCAGCATAGCTCTTACTTCTTTCCTATCTGCTCCAAATGACTGCAACGACAAAAGAAACACAAACTATTAGAACTGTGTAGGAAATAATTGGTATGTTGGGCTACATCTATCAAGTGCAAACTAAATCTGATTCTCAGATAAGATTAAGGCACCCCTACTAGTAGGGCCAGGGAAATCCCCATATACCAACACTGTACTACACCCTTTTTGCAGCTCCAAACCACAAAAAAGACATTTGTTTGCAAAAACTAAGGTTAAACTGTCTTTTTGCATCCGTAATAACTCTGTCAAATTTGGACGCGAATTGTCCACAATATGCCTGACGACTCTGCCAAAACTACCTCCTGCTAGCCGGATTTTGCAACAACTAACGTTTAGTAAATGCAAAAATGCATCCAAGTTTGACAGAATTATAATGGATGCAAAAAATAGGTTTAACGTTAATTTTTGCAAACGAAGGCAGTCTACGGTTTGGAGCTGCAAAAAGAGCGTAGTACAAGGTTGGTATTTGGGGTTATCCCATTAGACTATCTATACACTATAACTTTGTTGCGTCCAAGTTATAAATTCACACATCTGTGACACTCTTGCAGAACTTCTAATAACATATAAATCCCACTCAGATTGGTACTAATGCTTCAATACAGCAAACCAATAAAACATAGTGGACATTTCATTCATTTCAATTGTGAATATATGCACAGGGCATAAACGTTATACAACCACCAAAACCAGTTATTTTTACGTGGTAGAGAGATGAACAGGAGAAAAGATCAAATTGATTCGAGACAAGATTACTCTAAGCCTTTTCAGAGTCTAAATTCTAGACCCATTTTTTTGCATGCATATTTTCTAGTCTAAATACTTTTTTCATCCTGAGATTGGAACATGTTTAGACTAGATCTGATACTAAAAGAACAATACATAAGTAGCAGACATCATATTAGAAATAGACTAAAGAGACTGGTTTCAAATTAGAAGCTTGCATTAAATTTGCAATGTAAGTGTTTAAACTTTGGCTCTAACTGATTCAATTTTGTTTACCGTATCTATTATTTCCAATTTGAACCAGTTCTACACTGTACAGCAGTGTTGATTGTGCCCTAGACTCCTAGTTATATATTATTTGATCCTTATTTATCCAATAGCATAGGCAAACTATCCAAACAATAAGAGCACTAAACACAGAATTTATCTTCCATCTTCAGGGTTAATCTTAGAGGAAGAAAAGAACAAACAAATAAAGACACTGATCAGACCACAAAAAAATATATGAAGATAAGGAAGAATGAATAATTAAATAATGGATAGAAAACTATAATACCTCAGCTCCATAACCCTTTGAATACACGTTAGTGAATAGCTCGGAGGGATCTGGCATGGGGCTTTCCTGAAAACACAAAAGATAAAACCATTGTCATTATAACATCCACAAAATTAACAAGCTAAGTATACTTAAGTATACCTATCTCCGCTCCAAAGTAAGTGTTCTACTTCCCTAAAGTGAATTTCTCAAGATAAGTGGCCACATTCCTTTGGATAAAGTGAATGAATTACCAACAATATCCTAATAACCATTAACCACGAGTAGAATAGCAAGTGAGGCACATGGAGACATGAAAAGAAAGTGAAACACTAGATGAGTCGATCCTTAATTGTTGTCAAAATGCAAAGAGAACACTTATTTTGAACAAAGAGTACACGAAATGAGTTGGAAGAACAAGAAATTCTAGCAATCAGACAATGTGGTTACAGTTTACCTTG
Source organism: Erodium moschatum (assembly GCA_036897745.1). Taxonomy (NCBI): domain Eukaryota; kingdom Viridiplantae; phylum Streptophyta; class Magnoliopsida; order Geraniales; family Geraniaceae; genus Erodium; species Erodium moschatum. Next base: position 7,868 of record JAYMSV010000052.1, read on the forward strand.
GCTTTGGCGATGGCTTCGTCTACTTCTTTCCTCACAAGCTTTTCGGTATCCTGGGAAAATAACACAAGGGAATAGGTAGCATCAGATTATATGCGAGACAGAGAGTAATCACCAGGTTTATTAGACAAAAGGTTTGGCAAACTCATGCACATTCAGTACAATATTAAATTTGGTAGTCATGGTTCAATACCTTGAGCTCCTTCTCAGTAGCTAGATCGTGAGCTAATATCAGTTTCCTTATTCTTTCAATTGGATCACGCTCCTAGAAATCACACGCCCGAGTTAAGAAAATGAACCCTCAATGTATGTCAATTGTCAACATTTCACTTAACAGAAGTATGAACTAACCTGTCTAACGCCACTAATCTCATCACGTGTACGGTAAGTGCTCCCAGGATCAGACATGGAGTGACCATGGTACCTGTATGTGTCCATTTCAAGAATCTGAACACCAGCAGAAGACATAACTATTATTGACTTTTAGAGAAAAAAAAATTAACTGCGAAAAGAATTACAAACAATCAAAATTCTACTTCTAAGCCAAACATACATTAAGGAGCATCAGCAATCACTAATACAGGAACACCAGAGCCATAAATATGAAGTAAACAACTAACAATATTGAGGAATAAAATACTTAGCATTCACATATCAGAAAAATCCTCAGAATGAACAACTGCACAATTCTTGCCCTGTTCTGGTTCTTACTTTAAAATTAAAATTGAAAGAACCAGAGCAAAAGGATAGATAGACCATAAGGTGATGCTTGCACAAGCCTAGAGGTTGAGTAGCAACCCCGTCCATATATATTATATAGTATGCACAAAATAACTCAATATAAGCAATGCTTGCAAATAAAACAATATAAATATATATAGTACGCGTAACAGAACTCACAAGAGGCCCATTCTTCAAAGCATGTTCCTTGGCAAATTTGCAAGCTTGTTTCACAGCAAGGGCATCCATGCCATCAACCTGTTGCAAAATATCATAAACATGAGAAGTCATGAGGAAATAAAAGTACAAAACACACATTGAAGTCAAGAGAACCATCAGACATGCAAATGTCTAAGTTGTTTGAAACACACTTAAAAGGCTGTGTGTGGGAATAAAAGTCACCTTAGCTTGAGTGTAATTTAACCTCATTTTGATTCCTTCTATCACTCCTTAAACCGTTCCATAGGCATAATTCAATTCCCATTTTACAACATAGGGATTAATATAGGATAAGGTAAGGGAATGGATATAGGGGTCACAAAAAATATAAATATCTCCCATTAACAAGGAAAAAGAGAGGTTGATTCCCCCTCTCATACAAAACTATCTGAACTCTCAGTTTTCATCTTTTTACATGTTAACAGCTCAATTATCCATGTTCATATAGTCACAAATCATAATCTATGGAGCCCGAGTGATCATAATTTTGTGCAAACTCTATGCTTCCTTGAAAGTCTCATGAAACCCAAAACTCCAATATTCCAGCATAACGCAATGAGTGATAACCAAGTTAGAGCCTCATCCTAATGCAAACAAAAACAAAAGGGGAACCAAGGAATAGTCTTCAAATTGATTCTGAACAACATAATCAGGCTACCAAAAACGTATCAAATAAAATGCATGCTCTGAAAGTGAAAAGTAGACCTCCCAAAGTATATGCCATCAAGTATCCCGTCTTCATCCCCATTAACTAGATACTGAAATATATACCATAACTAACTATGAAGCCAAACAAAATATCTTGAATATATAGTCAACCAAGTTGCTATGATGTACTTAATGCCATAGTCACCTAAGCATTGTATCATAGCACTCCACAGAACAAGCACAAAGAACAATTGTCATAAATTCAATTATTCCAGCCCAACATAAGAAATCTTACCAATCAAGCAAACATCATTAAGAAGCTAAGCAAAAATTGGCATGATGGGCATCTAAAAAAAGCATATATTCATCAAGTTTTTTCCCATAAAATTCACCTTTAACCCAGGAACATAGTCCCCACGCTTGTAGTACGATGGGCTCTTTGCAGCTCTCCACTCTGCAGTTCCCATCCCATCTGCAAAGAAAATCAAAACAAGAGCATACAAAATTCAATCAAACGCGCACAAAATTCAATCCCAATTGATTCCCTGAAACACACACATTTCGATTTGCTTACAGTGGTTATTCTCGCAGACCAGAATTGCTGGCAGATCCCACAGGGCCGAAATATTAAGCGCCTCGAACAACTGTCCCTGGTTGGCCGCACCGTCACCGTACATAGCGAAAGTCACAGTGTCCTCCTTGTTGTACTTCTGCGCGAACGCCAAGCCACATCCCAGCGGAACCTGCGCCCCGACGATCCCGTGACCGCCATAGAACCCAGCGTCCTTCTTGTAGAAATGCATCGAACCACCTTTCCCCTTGGAGCACCCACCCTGGCGACCCATGAGCTCGGCGAAGCACTCGAACAAGGTGCCGCCGCGGCCGAGGTAGATGCAGTGGTCGCGGTAGGCGGTGATGATGCAGTCCTTCTTGGTAATCGCGGCCTCCATCCCGATGGCGACGGCCTCCTGACCGTCGTACAAGTGGCAGAAACCGCGGATCAGCTTGGCCTTGTAGAGCGAATCGGCAGCGATCTCCATCCTCCGCATCAGAGCCATGTCGTAGAAGAAAGAGAGGAGCTCCTTCGGGGAGGTCTCGACGGAGCGCGACGGAGCCTCGCAGTTGTGAGAGGTGAAGGGGAGGGAGGTCTCGATGGTGATGGGGGTGGGGTCATCGGAGGAGACGGCGGAGGAGATCTGGCGGCGGAGGGAAGGGGTGGAAGACAAGGCGGTGGCGATAGGCCTCAGCAGATTGGATCGCGCCGACGAGTAGAGCTGCGACAGAGCCATCTCGACCGTCGATTCGTAGGGCAGAGATTGTCCTGATCGAGAGGAAGAGAAGGGATCGGCGGGCGGGCGAGAGAATTAGGGAACGAGAGAGCCACACCCACTACGAGTACTGAATCTGACCCTTTTTTTTTTATTATTTTATACTAAAAATGACGATAGGTATGCGTGGCTGGCGCGTTGCCCGCGGGTGACGAGGGCGAATCTGACAGCTCTGCTCGGTCCCTTTTGACATTTATCTGTTTATTCTTAAAGCACCTTCAAATATTTTATTCATAAGGTTTGGTGGGGTGGTCGCTGGTGGCTCTTGGCAGCCAGACTGAGCCGCTGATGTTGGGGCAATATAAAGCCATTCAAAGCACAATTCTATATAAAATATCGCTTCTTCTCAAATATGATAAGCTAGTGACAATTATTTATTTGTGTGTACATTTTCAGTATCGGGTCAGATTCTTAGATCATGCAAATCAGAACCGATAAATATACAGGGGAACACTTCAGGAGAAAACAAATTTGGAATATAATAATTAATGTTAAAAATAAGGTTAGTATAAATAAAACGACAAGATTAAATATCTCACTAATCAAAGTAAACTTTTTTTTTGGCCTCTAGGGTTCTCTCCTCTTTCTTTCACTGATGCATTCGCCATCACAAATTGTGGCTTACCACGCCGTTGTTTTCACCACTAACAGAACCGCTTACTACCCGCACAACTATTATGGTTTGGAACGAAAGAATCTGAAAACATATGAAAGTTCATCACATATCTTCCACTGACCTCTACCTACCTGCGCCCTTTCCACCACACGGTTGTAGACTGCGATCCCCTACGGGACCAATCTCGTTGCCACCTCCATCGTTGCTACCTCGCCCGACACCACAATTCCTCATGCGACCTAGGAATTACCCAACCCACTGTGAGGGTGGGATAGGAGGGGGACTCACGAAAATATGGAAGCCCCCTATCGCATAACCCTGGGAGAATATCCCTCGATTGCTTGGTCACTATCCCCGGGAATGGGACCTCTGGCCGCTTCTTCGAGAGCGACCGATATGGGCATAGTTTGATGCCCACACTAATGCAGTGGATGGGACAACGGAGACGATGAAGGACCGGAATGTTATGCATGCATAACTCCTTAACTGGGATACATATGCAAAGGGCCCATGGCACCTTGGGGTCTACTTGAATGAGTGGTATAAATGGCCGATTTTGCGTCTATCGCCACCGTAGACAAATGGGGGGATTTCCTAGACAGCTTTGGCTCCAAAGCATAGGCCCACGGTGTTGAGCGTACCAGAGGTGGCCTCGGAACTCCATAATGTCGCCATTTCTCAAGTGAGGTCTGATACGAGACCTCACCCGGTCCAATGAATCAACTACTGAGCAACAGGTTGTGTATGGGGATGCACATCCCGCCTGCCAAGGTCGATGTAAACCCAACGATCTCATCCCCTCATCCCCTGGTGTTCTTCTAGATGCATGATGCCCTTTCCAAAGTCAAATATATCATGGCACAAACATTCCTAGGTCGAGTTAGGAGTTGTGTCCCTTCCGCTGCAGTTGTGTGGACCCTGTCCACCTTTAGTTTGTTCCTTGCATAGTCGGGTATACTGTTATAGGTTAGCATCTGGGACCTACGGGTCAAGACTCAAATCTCACCCTTCTACTTCGTTAAGATTAAGTTCTCTCTCATTTCAGTCTTAGTTTTTTATTTATTGTTTTATTGTTTTATAAATTTATTATAATATTTCTGATTTTTCAAAACAATTCGGATTTGATTAAAAAATAGTTAAAAATTAAAAACAATTGTTCGTATAAATTTATTTTAATAGTTCTGATTTTTTAAATAATAATTATAAATTTTCAAAATAATTCTGATTTTATTTTCTTTTAAAGGGATAACATCGATTCCTAGCCGAGTCGGAAAGGTCATTTACAATTCCTCACTATCGACGACCTTTTATCACACTTCCTAGCTGCAAGTATGACAACTTTTACAAGAACTATGAAAATCCGTTCAAGATAACGATTCTGTTAGGCAATAGAACACGTGCATGTCACGTGTAGTGTTTAAAATTCTAAAATGACTATTTTGCCCTCAACCTTTGTTACACTTCATAACTCTAACTATGTTATGTTTCACACAAACCATCAAAACAAGTGAATGTTTCAAAACGCAATCCCTCGTTTTTGTTTCTGAGTTTTGTAAGTGGCTTTACGTTTCTGTTGCTACACATTGATGGTTCGTGGGTTGATTTCATTTTTTAAAGGATATGGTAAGTTTTGGTCTCTCTGGGTTTAAGTTAACTATTTTTCTCCTGGGTTTGCATTGCTTTGTGCGGCTTGGTTTTGTCGCTCAACTCTTGCCCGAAGCTAAATGTACGATCCTCTAAAACTTGTGAGTTGTTACAGTATTTTTTCTCAATCCAGTAAAAACCAAGTAACATAATGATTTTTGGAATCTGGATTTTTTTAATGGTTGTGCTTCTTATTTGTGTTTGCAATTTGTTATGGGTACTGATTTCCTTGATTGTTTAGAGGTTGGACGGAAATGGGAAGTTTTGGTCCTTTCTATTTTGTATGAATGTTTACGATGGAAATTATTGTTAGAGGAGGAGAGGATGAGAGTCTGCTGCAAATGAAGAACCCTAACGAAAAGAAGAGGATTAGAGGATGAGAGAAGGGCAAAAAAAGACATTTCGCAGTTAAAACTAACAACATCCAAAATTTTAACAGTTCTTGATGGTCCGTCTAAATTGTGTGAAGTTTTTAGTTAGGACGTGTGACAAAAGGCCGCAGACGGATGAGAATTGTAAATGACCTTTCCGACTCGGGTAGGAATCGACGCTATCCCATTTATAAATTTCCAAATCTATTTCTTATTGATAATCATATAAACATGAGGGTAGATAGTTATCCCATTGATAATCATATAAACATGAGGGTAGATAATTATAATTATCCCTAAAAACACAATAAACTCGAATTTGATTAGATCATGATTAGATCGAGTAGCCAAAAAGAGTCAACTTACACGTGGTCGAATATTCATTCCTCCACATTTCTTCTTCTTCACCATCATTTCAACCAACTGTGACAGAACTCTCTATCTCTCTCTGTCCTCTAATGGCTGCTTCTCTTTCTTCCATTGCATCTCCTACTTTCTCCCACGCTCCCGAGAACCCAATTCGCTCCTCATTGCCCTCTCGCCGTGTCCTCAATCTCGCGGGGCGATCCTCTTTCCCCTCCCATTCGCGGGCCCGAATCGGGATCGGTGCCAAAGATTCCCCTCCTCGTTTCGTTGTCTCTTGCTCGCGCGAATCGAAAGGTAAGAGCTATCTGAGATTACAATGTTACGTGATCTGGGCATTTATTGATTCGTTCTTTCTGCGGTTGATTGATGGACATTGTTTAATTGAGAGACCAATTAGGATATTGCGCGAAATGGAAAGAAAATTTGATTCGCTAGAAACTGAATCAACATTGTTAATTTTGTTAATTACCTCATTCTATTGAATACCTTAGGGTTTCTGGGTTTCAAGTATACAACTATCATTATATTGCTATAGATTGTGTATTAGGGATTTGGATTGGAATGTACGGAAAGAAATATCATCAATTATTATAATGCCAGACTGGTGGAAGATAATTCTGGAGAATGCATTGTTTTGTCTTTCTTTGAATGTGATTTACCCAATAATTGGGGCAAATGGAAATGCTGTTCTGTTGTTTTGTATGCAAATCTCTTGTGGTGGATATGAATCAGCTATTTTTTTCTTGTTCAAGTGAAAATGGAAAGGAAATCAAGCTTTTGCAATCATTTATGTGTTGTTGATTAAGTTTCTTGACTTGGACGCCTCCCTTTCTTGCTCGGTTTCCTTCTGATAGTGAAGAAATTATCTCTATATGCATCATGTAGATAAAATAATGTCTGATGCATAACTAAATGCATTGATAAGCTTTCAAGAGTTTATTATGATAAAGTAATGATTGATGGGTTACTTGCATAAAGAGTTTGCTGTTGCAAGCAAATCAATTTTTCTTCTGTATGCAGCATGACTAATTTGAAATTACCATCTTGCATTATAACCTTCACTTGAGGTTATAATCTAGGTTCTCCTATCATCTGCACAAGTGTTTTGACATGTTATGCTAGTTTTGGAGCCCGAGCTGGCAATAGATTGTTGTTCCAGAGATCTCATATAGTTGTATCACTGAAGAAGAATGCTTCTCTGACAAGGTTGTTTTACAGAAGTTTCTGTATTCTCTGTTAAGAAACATAATGACAAACCTGGAACAATTTCTATCATTGACATGTTGTATTGTGTTATTTTCCTTTCATGTTGAGAGCTAACATATTAGGTCATTTGAAGCTCCTTGCCCTTTTGTCATGGAGTTTATTTCATAAAATGCCTAGCATTTATAGTGAACCGGCAATCTGATGTATCATGTAATGCAGCTGCAGTTGTGACTAAAGAGACATGGGAGAAATCGGTTCTGAATAGCAAAGTTCCGGTGGTAGTTGAGTTCTATGCAAGCTGGTGCGGCCCCTGCAAGATGGTTCACCGGGTGATGAATGAGATTGCAGAAGAATATGCTGGGAGGGTGGAATGCTTTGTTCTCAACGCAGACATAGAGACACAGGTAGCGGAGGAGCACGACATCAAGGCGGTGCCAGTGGTCTTGCTGTTCAAGAATGGCCAGAAACGGGACACGGTGGTCGGTACCATGCCAAAGGATTTCTATGTGGCTGCCATTGAAAGGGTGCTCAAAGAGTAAAGCATCACGTGCTCTCTGTATACTTTTAACTCTCGCTCGCATACCACTTATGGGTACATAGTTGTTGTTTTCATCCTTGATAGTAGTTTTCTTTTACCATAACTCAACTCCGGGAAGAAACGTGATTGACATGTTATATTTGATCGCAACAAGTTTTTTTTGGATTTTATTAAACATCTTATCTTCATTGTGAAGCTTCGTTACTATGTATTAGGTAATATGTTAAGAAGGAAATCTAACCGTCCATCAACACAATGTCGGTCAAGAGAATGGAGACTAGATTTCCCGATCTGTCTCGGTCGAGTCGGTTGCACCCTAAATTGTATTAATTTCGATCAAATCTTGTTTCATTCAAATATATATAAATCAGTATCTTTTAATTAAATATATTAAGACAGTTTTAAAAAAGGGTTAAAAATATATATAAATTATCCGTAGGTGATTTTTTCGAAAAAAAGTAGAGGCGGAGTAATAAATCATGGGCTGATAAAAAAAGAGGTTACTTTACTTGTCGAGGAGAAGAAGAAGAAGAAGCCCAAATCCTCGAACACAAAATATCAAGCAGAGCAGTAGAAGGTAAGCACAATTGTTCTATCAAAATTCCCATTACTTCCTTTTCGCTCAAGTTTCCCTAATCTCTTTCTCTGCATCTGTGGATTCTTAATTTAGTGTGATGTTCTTGTGGTTCTTACTCTTATCTTCAACGACAGCTTATTGCTCTTTAGTGATTGCTAATCAGATCTCTTCTATGTTCTTCAGCTCCGTCTCTCTTCGATTCTGGACGCAGCGGAGCTCTCTTCTCCACACGAGGTAGGTTTATCCGATGTTTTTTTCGATCTCATGATCAGTTAGGTTGAGCTTATTTTGTGGTGATTGTTTTTCTCCTTCTCTGTGTCTGTTTCGTGAAAAGCTCAGGAATGGAAATTGTTCTGTTTTGTAGTTTTATACTTTGGGATTGGGTGATCAAAATCTACGCCCAGCCCAGTTGGGTTTTGTTCAAGTTTGTTTCTTTGTAATATTTTTTTTTTGTATTCAATTTCAATTGATTGAGTTCTTGCCGTGATATCAAATACAAGTGAACCTGAAACTTCTGGGTTTTTGTTCATGTTAACAAGGCATTGATGGATGTTGCTTCTTAGATGACTACGAACTATAGCATTTGTGCATATTGGTTAGATAGTGAAAGTTTCATGTAAGATCCCCTTTCTATCGGATAATATTTTTGGCAAATGGCTAGTGAATTTTCTGTGAATGGAGCTCTTCAGCTTTCCCGTGTTTAACGTCTGCGTGACCCCTATATGTTAGGGTTCAATATAATATGGGTTATATTTATTTTAGTGATCTTTCCCTCTGTAGTCAATGAAATGCTCACTCAAATGATTTCTCTAAACAATGGACTGAAGTCTGAAGGTTAGCTTTTGTGATCATGCACAACTTCTTTATGTGCAGAATTTATGCCAGGGTTCTTCTACTTGTTATGTGCTCCATGTATTGTTCTATCACTGGTGCTTTTGATCTTTCATATGTCACCTTTTAGTGTAGGTTTTGGAAAATCACAGTGCATTTAGAAAAAAAAGTTTAAGGGAAAAAAGAAGAAGAAAACTCTGTTAGAGTGAGCAATTACTCAATGTCATTATGTAATGGACTATAATCGTGCTCACTTATCTGTAATCTGGATCAGCTTCTTGGGTAGATGGTGTATGCACTTTTTTGCCTAATTTTTGCCGCACTTCAATTTTAGTGAAGTGACTGGCTTTGAGCTGCTCATTAGCAATTAATTGGGATAGTTCTGGCTCTTTTTTATCCTGACTTTGGTAATAGTCTTGATGTTATGAGAGATTCTGCTGTTTACTTGCTGACATTTTCTTCCTAATACACTGTTGCAGTGTTTGATCTATTGATAAAAAGGAGATTGATGGCTAATACAAATACATCAGCATTGATAGTGTCATCAGAATCCTCTGAACAGAGGGTACTTCACGCAGCTGATTCAAACATGAATATGCTTCAACCTCCGATCCAGCATGTCCGGAACTCCTTAGATGGCCCTGTTGCTATTTTTTGGGACATCGAGAACTGCCCTGTTCCAAGTGATGTTCGCCCTGAAGATGTTGGTGGAAATATTAGAATGGCATTGAGGGTACACCCTGTAATTAAAGGAGCCGTTATGGTATTTTCTGCCTATGGAGATTTCAATGCCTTCCCAAGACGGCTGAGGGAGGGCTGCCAGAGAACTGGTGTCAAACTCATTGATGTGCCAAATGGGAGGAAGGATGCTGCTGACAAAGCAATCTTGATCGACATGTTTCTTTTTGCCCTTGATAACCCTCCACCTTCGTCCATCATGCTGATCTCCGGGGATGTTGATTTTGCTCCTGCCCTTCATATACTTGGTCAACGTGGATATACTGTGATTCTTGTCATCCCCTCTGGGGTGGGTGTTTCTTCTGCCCTCTGCAATGCTGGTAAGTTTGTTTGGGACTGGCCTAGTGTAGCTCGTGGGGAAGGTTTTCTGCCTCCCACTAAGGCTTTGATGCCCCCTCGCGGACCAGCTGAAGTTGGTGGGTATCTCATGGGATTCAATGACAACCTAGAAGGCCAAAATGAAGAAGAAGCGATACTATATAGAGGACTAGCTCAGAGCTATTACAACTCAAGAGATCTCTCGATAATGCCCCAATGTTTAGCTGAATGCAACAGCAATTCTTCCATCACTATGCCTGGTTATCCTGTATCTTCGAGGTCACAAAGTCTACCATCTGGTCTCAATGAAAGTCCAGCTGGACCTGTTTGTTCTGGTGATCAGAATGAATCAATGTTGTGGGTTCAGCCTGGAGATCTGAATGGTCTGAAGGGGCAGCTGGTAAAGTTGCTTGAACTCTCAGGAGGGTGCCTGCCACTCATCCGTATCCCGGCTGAGTACCAGAAGTTTTATGGCAGACCTCTTTATATATCAGAATATGGGGCGTTCAAGCTTGTGAATCTTTTCAAGAAGATGTCTGACACAATGGCTGTAGAGGGAAAAGGTCCGAAAAGGTTTGTCTATCTTCGGAACTGGAAATCAAGCCCAAGTGCAGCTCCCGTGACTTTGGCGAGGAGGGAGGATAGGAAAGGGAAGGCGACGCAAGAAGAAAATGAGGATGCGTGTGCAGGAGCTGGCTCTTCTGATGAATGTTCAGATGAGGAAAAAGCTGTTAGGGAAGAACAAGACGAGAGGAATGGCCAAGGAAGATGTGAAATATTTGATCAAAGTCTTGAGCAGTTTAAGTATGAGCTGCAAGAGATTCTAGTCAGCTACTCTTGTCGGATTTTCTTGGGTTGTTTTGAGGCAATATACCAACAACGCTACAAGAAACCATTAGACTGTCAAAGGTTCGGTGTGGATCAGTTAGAAGATCTTTTTGACAAACTGAGAGATGTTGTCATCCTACATGAAGAACCTGTAAGCAAGAGGAAGTTTTTATCAGCAATTGGTGGCTAGTAGAGTTGCTCTGCTGATTCTCTTTTACCTTTAGCCTTTTAACATGGACCAGACAATTCTTGTATGCCTATTGCTGGTCCCTCTCCGTTCCCCATTTGTTTTCCAAGTTTTATAAGAAATTAAAGGGAAGCTGGGATCGTGTTTGTTGTTTTCAATACCATCCTGTGCTCATGGATCAACATCTGCTAGTGGAGAATCTGTATGTACATCAAACATGCATTCAAGATCTTGTATTAAATTTCCATGGGATTTTATAATAGCTTCCTGAGCCCTGGCTCTGGTGGTGGCACCGGAATAGCTTGCGCTAGGCAAGCTCCGGTTGATGGGGACGAACCCCTTCTTTCCCTTCTTTCAGTGTGCAATTGTGATAGATAGAGTTCGTTAATAGAGAGCTCAAGACCTCTAGGTCACCCTTAGTGATTTCTTAATTGATTGGTTTTCATTGAGTCTTTAGCTCTTTGAATAGGAGAATAGGTTCCCTAATACATATAGAGTTCAAATAACTAATTTGCAAAAAGGGGAACCACATCAACTAGGAATAGGAAATAACTAATTAACTAGAAATAGTAGGAAATAAAAGACTTGTGGGCTCCTTTCCTTCTTCTCTTCTGGGCTCCTAACATTTTATTCTGACTTAGGACCTGTTTTCCATCTCCCCTAAGCTAATCATTTTAACTCTATGCACTTCCTTACTTACCAGGGTACTGATTTTGTACGCTAGAATCTTGACTAGTCATACGGAAAATACTTTATCTTGTTCTTATGAGCGGATCAATCTTTACAGTCCTCAGTATGATACTCTAAATGATAAATACGACTATCGTTCGTGTTTGATTGCTCTGCTGGCCTGTATTTTACAGATATTAATTGTTATAAATCCTCTTTTTTTAGAGTTCAAACCTTCCTCACAAATGATCTTAGCACAGACAAATAGGAGGGTACCTGGCATCACAAGTGCATGGTTAGGTAGTGTGAAGTTTGGTAGCCTCTCTGTAATTTAGACATGTGCGCATTCTGCGTAATTCAGTTTTAGAAGCTTGAAATCTTTTGATATAGCATGTGATTATGTTTGGCAGCATCTGCAAATTAGGCATGTGAAGAAGATGCATACTTCAAATCTGAAGCTTCAGGAACTCAATGAAGCTCCACATGCCATTACTAGGAGACAAGCTACGATAAAATTAAAGATGTCAAGATCATTTATTTCGTTATATATACCCTCATCCTATAATGTTATGGCATCCCGTCTATTGTAATTCATTCTAAATATTTAGCTGAAATGAATGCTCGTAGCTCTTGTGCGGAAGGACTTAACCCCCATGGATACACCAGATATCCTGAGATTCCCATATATCAGGTTAGCATCTGAAGAATTTCTTTTTTCACAAACATAATTCTTTGTTCAACAGTTCTCTGTAGAATCTGTTCTTGAATATTCTCTTAGAACATTTTCTGGCAGGGCTAAATATGTTTTGTTGTAAGGGCTGGGCCAATACACAGTTAGCTGAAACTATTCTACTGAATTTCAATATCGTTCTTGTTCTTATTATTTCTGAATTGACATATAAAGCTTGGATGTACCCTTTAGGGCCATGCTGTCCTGTATGCATTAGAATTAGACCAGATGTATGCTCATGTGATATTTGAGAAAACATTTTATGACGCCCATTTCAAACCTCGAAACGAGCCCTGTAGTTGTAGGCACTATTTTGACATTGAAATGGTTGAATGACTAACATGTGTGTAGTTGAATGATCTATCATGAAGCATAAACATATCTCTTGTTTTGATAATTTGGATGTAGGATGAAAGAGAAGGTGCAACAATGTCCAAGAGTTTCGTTTCAGCTGATTGCTGTTGTTTGAGTCTTGGTGTACAACCCGTGACTTGTATCCAACATGCCTGCAGGAGCGAAAGAACGACTAAGGTTTCACTTTCCCCCTAATTAGCATGTAAACTCGCAGAAAATTGTTGTGTATAATTCTCTATGTATGTCAAACAGCTGGGAAAATCTTATGCAACTACAGAAGAGAGAGAAAAATGGTCAGTTGATTGCTGCTGCTTGTGTCTTGGTGTCCAATCCGTCTCTTGTGTTCAACATACATGTTGGAGTGACAAAACAACAAAGGTTCTGTTCTCCCTACAATTGACATGTGGGGTTTTTGTAAATTGTTTTCACTTATCTTCTTTGGTTTATACTGGAATTAGAATATGCTTTATTTATCTCCAACAGCTGAGAAAACCATACACAAGCACAAAACTGAGGGCAAAATGGACAGATGAAGAGCATCACAAGTTTCTTGAAGCTCTAAAACTGTACGGTCGTGGCTGGCCTCAAATAACAAGTAAGCTTACACTTCCATTGAGTGACGATCTAATCTCTGAAAACATCACAACCAAGCAGATGCAAATTTGTTTATGTTGTCTTTATTTGTATATTCCAGGAGTTGTAGGAACGAAAACAGCAATTCAGATTCGGAGCCATGCTCAAAAGTTCTTCACTAAGCTGTAATCCTCTGAATTTGTAGTTAAATTAAATGTTACACAAATATTAGAAATCTAAATATGTTTATGTTTCTCCAAACAGGCGAAGATCAGGTGATGACAAAGGATCATCAATCGAACTTCCAACGACTTATCCTCCGCGAACGGGAAGGAAATGCAGGATTCATTATCCGCGGGAAGAAAATGAGTACATGTCAAACAACTCAATGGCCAAAGAAGAGAAAGAGCCTTCTTCATGGCTTCAATTGTCTATTGGTTCTTCCTTCAAGAAGCCATCTTTACATGACACCAAGTGAGAAGATGTGTATGAGCCTGTTTATATCCAATAATTCATGTAATTGCAATGATGCTTTCATGTTAATATGAGCATCCAACTCTGATAGCTCCACTTGTTGGAATTGGGCCACTTACGATTTTTGGAGGGTTGGGCTGGGCCTAGTCTTAACTGTTCAAACAAAATAAGGTCAAAAGGTACCTAACCTAAAACCTTGCTTAGAAGCTATACATACTCACCATACCTTTGGTCAAGGACCTAGATTGTTGCATTGTCAAAACCTCCAAAAAGAAAGTTACTTAGGCTAGAATAAAAGGGCACTTCGGTTTAAACAAACATTACATGTTGCAGTGCACAGCTCAAGAAACCCCAAACCAATTGTCGTATCATCCCCAATTTGCTTTAGTAGCTCTAGGTTAAGGTTAACAATACATTAACAAGCAAAGCTTAACCCTACTCCAACCCACTAATCCAAACTTAACAGAATCATATCCACACGTTAATACAAGAAGTGACATCAACATATAATACTAATCTCGAGACGATGTGTTGTTGGATTTGGTAAGCATCGGAGTGAATGCGAATCTTTGTCTTAGACAAATCATAAGTTTTCAATCCAAAGACCTCCGAGACCCTATGGGAAAGAGACCGCACTTGGTTTGGTCGGTAAGCCAAGTGCTATATGGTTGAAGAAATGTGTTTCGGATAAGCGGAGATGTGACTCAATTAGGTCACCCCATAAAGACCCTTTTAGTCATAGGAGTAACACGACCCAAAGTCAAAAGTTTGGAAAGCCAAATCTTATCGATATAATAAATATAAGGGTAATTATGGATTATGCCATGACTTTAAACACATCATTTTCGAGTATGACTAGATAGGAATTGTATTGGACATTAGTTAGGGTCTTCCCTTGGTATAAATGCCCACTTATCATTTCTTCACTCAATACCACTTTAATCAACTAACACATACGGAGGCTAAACCCGCAACGAAACCTAATACTCAAAAAAGCTCTCTTGACAACAAAGGAAAAAAAGTCATCTAGACAATGTGGAGAGCATCACTCACTCTATAGCCATGTTTTAAGCGTTTGAGGGTCTATTACAGAAGAACGGCCGAGAAGGACTTTAGGCATATTGAAGCGATTTTGAGTGTTTACTATAAAAACAAGGTCTCTAGCCCTATTGGGGTCATTTGATTGTGTTACTTCGTTTTGTAGTTTTTTTTTTTTTTTTTTCAACTTTAAGACTGTTTTTGGGCTCATTTTTTTTTATATTGTTTTTGTTACTTCGTTATGAATTTTTCTCTCGGATAAAAAATCATTTAATTATGTGTAAAACTCTAGTTTTTATTTTATATGTATTATGAATTGCTGTTCCCCTTTTATTTTATTTTATTTTATTGTCTATAGCCTAATGCAATTTACCCTTAACAATACATACAACCATCTTCCAATCCAAGTATGGGTGAGCCACGTGGGCAGAGATGAGTTGGTAAAATGGACGTTAGCAAGGGGACCACAGGAGAGGTATCGCGATCTTAGTGGAAAGTTAATTTGACTCACTGTTAGGACCACCCACGGTAACGTGTTCCATCCAATCAGAAAACCCACCACCCGAAGCCTTTGTCTTTCCGACAAGGAATTGATCTCCGGCAAAGATGATCGGAGATGAGCTGGATGCACGTGCGCTAGAGCCCGTCGTAAGCTGTAACCGTCAGTTCCTGTCCGCTTGACCGGCGACAACCGCTTCCCGGGTCTGGCCCACACCGTTACGTGTTACTTGTCTCTCTGTCTTTAATTACTCTCTTTTTTACCTTGTTCATAAATTCCTTTATTGTGTGACCATCTCATCTAATCTAATCTAATGTATCTAGGTGTATTGCATTATCTCTCCCACTGAAACTACTAGTGGCGTGTCTTTTGTTTTTGTCCACACCAATAATAGGGAGAATCCTAGATTTTGCATGTGTCTACACCATATATATTACAAACATGATTCCCTTTCTTACCCATTTATACATTTATTAATCCAAAAAGTGCTAGGAAACTATGCATTATATGATGTGATTAAATTAATCATAATTATTTTTTATAAAAAAGAAGCTCATTCAATGTATGGGTGTATACATAAATATTTATTTCTACCATGTCAAAAGATCAAGTTATTGAAGTTAATAGTATAATATCACACATAATAACACTAGCCGTCATAGCAGTTGCCACAACCACCGCGAAATCGATCGTGTATATGCTCTTCTCTCTACTTCTAGTAGAGTTCTTTTCTGTGCATCCACAATCCAGCGCTATTGTATCAGAAGAATGGTGTATCGGCGACAGACCGTGACTCCCTGTTGCAGTGGTGTTCTCCTCTGCGCTTCCACAATACAGTGTTGTTGTATCTGAAGGATGGTGCATAGGCGACGATCCGCGACTCCCTGTTGCGGTGATGCTCGCATTCTCCGTGTTAGTCTCCCACATCTCGAACGGGGACACAACCCGCGTCATAATCGGGCAAAATCAGACGAATTAGGCGAGGACTGCTATGCAACCTCGTCAAGCCCTATAAATAAGCATGGGTTCATGAATTTGTACCAGGAGGGATCCCTGAATCATATCTCTCCTCCCGTTAAAACTGTCGAGTTCAAGTTTGATCGTCCTCCTCACGAAGAAAAGAGTAATTTTCATAGGATCAAGCAGCGTTTAAGCACTACTTTGAACAGTTCTCCTCAATTTCTGCACTTCAATATCAACAAGCTACCATGCATCTTCCAAGCCGTCTCCTACGATTATTATGTCTTAGAGTTTTCTGATCAAAAACCTTTTAGGGCTTTATTCGTTGTAATGACTCATTTTTTTTCTAGTATTAATACAATTTACACTTTTCGTTTAAAAAATAATTCACATATAATTAATTAGAGATTAAAAAGTGGTTATGCCCTGAAGATACTTATAATTAGATGAACAACCAGCATTATGATGGGTTGTCATGACCTTAGATTAACATGCCGATTTGCAAAGAGACTTTTGGTATGAAAAAGCTCTAAAGAAAATTGTAAATAAATCTTTCAATTTGAGT
>JAYMSV010000053.1:0-24747 GCA_036897745.1 Erodium moschatum
TTAGCCCGGTCTGGGCTAATACCATTGTGGGACAGTTCCTATTAGCTCAACTTTTTCATTCTCTCTCATGTGAAATACAAGTTACAACTAAGGTTGTAAAAAACGGCAGACGCTAGTCGGGTGATGAGGGCCCCTATACGCCAGACGAAATTAATCGAATTTGCATTTTACTACTTTTAAAATAAAAATAGTAATAGAAATAATAATAATAATAATAATAATAATAATAATAATTGTCAAAAGTTACCCTTATGTATTGATCACGTGTGAAAAACTACCCTAAAGTTAAAAGTGAGCAATAAGATACACTATCTTTTGGTCATATATCATTTACATGTATTTATGAATTGGTCACAGATCATTTACATGCCTTATGAATTGGTCACAAATCACTTGCATGCTTTAAGAATTGAACAATAAGACAAAAATGTCAAAATTTTGGCCTAAATTTAGTCCAGAAAATTACTATAGCTTACAGTAGTTTTCTACAAGCGACCAATACAAAACCTACGCAAGATTTGTGTAAGTTTCAGTAGTTAAGTAAATTAATAGGCATCAAAGCAAGTGTGAGGATTGTGTTGCTCATAAAGTTTGAGTATGAAACTAGTAGCAATGATATCCAACGTGAGATTGGAATATGAAACTAGAAATCTTCATTTACTCGTATATAACTTTCAATAGAAAAAGTTGTATCCACTTCTTTCCTCATTTTATACCGAAAATGAACAACCAAGTTTAACATATAACACAATTCTTGTGAAATTCAGTGATTTACATGTTCTGTAATGCATATTAAGAGAAACTAATGAGTGAAATTAAAATTAAACTACAACGATATATGTTGAAATAAGAACTCACGTCGGAAATCTCACTCTTAGTGCGTCGACTATGTTGTTGTCTACCAGAAGTTAATGCCTTAAGGCCTGCAAACCATACCTCTACCTCAGCTTGGTCCTTGCAGATCTACAATTAGATATCATCAAGTAAATTGCTGGATTTAAACTTGTTATCTAATGTCCATAAAATGAATAATTGATTTAGAACAAAACACTGACCAGATCAAGAGATCTATCACCCTTATTATAAATAAGTGAAAATGACAAGTAATCCTTTTCAGGGCGCAAATATCTTTTGAACACGGGCTGTAAAAATAACAAATAGAGGTTGTTTAATTATTTAAAGACGGGCTGTAATCAAATTTGCAACATATATCATCAACCAGTCTTATAGAAAATAGTCAAACTCACTGTTCTCTGTCCGGCTACAATCCGTAAAACAGAAGATAATTTCAGGTTTCTCTCTTCTCCACGAGAATACCAAATTAGTGTTGTTTCATCCTGTTAATACAACTAAAGTTGAAATCATTCACATACTTGAGTTTATTGACGACTTGCAAAAAGGTAAAATCTCAGTAGTTGAATATTAAATATGACTTGCGAGGGTGCCCAAGAGCATCTAAAGAGCACGGGCTGTTACATGGAAGAATTAGAATAAGAATCATTACCTGAAGTGTTTCATACATCAAGCACGGAGACTACAGGACAACACAAAAATATTACAGCAAGCACAACCTTAATCTCAATCTTAATCACCAATTTTGTATGGTATGAGGACTGAAACCAGCAACCACATACTTATCATATGAGGTATCTGCGACTTCTCCCACAAACCTTGGTTAATCTTAATCATGATTAAGCAATATCACTATTTGCATTCACTGCCATTAAATTTGAAGTATGATTGTGGTGAGCATAATTATATTAGTTTATTTTTGTAAAACCTTTTTCAGTGAATTGCAGTGCTTAGATTTCAGAATAAACTAAATCAGCAACTCACCGTAGAAATTCTGAATGGGCATAACTTGGGCTTCCCTTTGCGGCTGTACTTGATTAACTGAGAACCCTTCTTCAAAGTAATGAGTGCCTTAAACGAATAGAAGTAAAAGTGGTGAAGTTCTTATAGTTGAATGACGTAGTCGCCCAAAAGTGAAGGTTCAATATCAATCATAAACATGGCCTAAAATATGGGTAAACTACTATTAAATCCATTCTAGTTAAAACAACTATCAAGCCGTTTTGGAACAATAATGGAATCGGATACATAAATCATGCATGAATACTTACTTGAATGCTCTGTTGTATTCTCTTCCTCCATTCTAAAAAAATGTTATTTTTTCCATCAAGCCATACCTTATCACATCCTTTTTTTTACTACTTCTTTATACGTTAATTAGGCCCCCCCTACACTTTTTAGCTTCTCCAAACTGAATTTTCTAGTCTTTCCTTACTGCATTGTGCATGTCCTAACAACTTCAAATGGTTTTCAGTCATTTTTCTTCAATTGAAGCTATTCTTACTCTTGCTTGATACCTGCATATCTAGTGCAGCCACAAATGCACCTAAGCATTGCCATCTCTACTACCCCAATCTTATGCCCACCCAGTCTCACAGCATAAGCAGTCATAACCAGCTCATGTAGTTTTACTTTCAACTTTAGGGTAATTTTCCTCTCAAAAAGAACCCAAAAGACAGTTTTTATTGCAAGAAACCTTAATCCAGTGATGGATTTTACAAATATCTTGAAGGTGTTAATTTTACGATAAAACTCTTTACTTCTTAATAAAAGTGGGGGTGAGTATTAATATGGTCATTTACAGTTAGTCTAAAGAAGATATCTTTTCCTACTTTTCCATTATTGACACACAATCATGGAAAGTGTTAAATAGCCTGCAACAGTCATCATTGGTCAAACCAATCCCGTCGTGACCGCATTTCTTATAAAATAACCACTTTTTTTTTCATTTGCCTTATTACAATGCCAATATCCAGACTCAACATATTTATTATAGCTCATGTTTTTTTTTTGAATAACATTATAGCTCATGTTAATTGTTTAAGAGTTGAAATTACTGAAGAAAATCAAAACCTGGGCCGCAGGTGTGTCTCAATGATAGTTTTAGCTTATAATAATCCAATTGGTAGAAACAAATTGTAACTAAAGACATTAACAGCAAACATATGTCTGATCTAAGAAAACAGGGAACATACATATGTACTCGTTTAACACCTAACTGGCCGGGAGCAAACAATTACATTTTCTCAGCAGCCAAACATCAGTAATTACCTGCTCGATGTCGCGGTCAGGATAGGGAAAAGAAGCAGGATCTGCCATTCCATCTGAAAGAAGCGTGAAGGAACCGCCGATTAAGAAACCCAAGGCAACACAAATGGAGCAACGGCGACTGATTCCTTGGCCCAGTCCTCATAGATGCGTATGCGAATTTAGAATTCGCCCAAACATCAATCAAAATCAAAATCAAAATTGCCCTACCAAAACCAGTCAATCAGCGGGTCGGGATCGGAAGGGGACGGAGAATTTGGAGGATGGAACGGAGGACGAGAGATGGGAGGTGAAATTGAAGCAAAATGGAAATGCTGCATTTGCATGATTGAGAAGAAAGAGGGCCGAAAAGGGAGGAGAGCTTGGCGCGCTTCTTTGCCTGCCTCCACTCCATATATAGTCTGTTATTATTAATACCTAAACACAATAATTTTAATACAAAAATATACATTAAATTTTGAACCTATTTCTTATCAACAACTTAAGATTTTTTATTTTTTTTCTTTGAAGTTAAAAGAGGAGTGCTTACAGAAAGAAAGAAAAAGAGTGAATGGTATTTCTTCTTCACATTTAAATAAAATCTAATAAAAGAAAATCCTTTTTTTTATCAAAAATTAAAAGAAAATCCTCATCTCTTATTATCACTAATCTTAACCAACCAAAATAACTGATGCAAGACATTTACCAAAGGATAGTACTTTATTTGAGCTTTATTAAAAATAAAAATAAAAACTCATAACTCAACTTTACGTTCTTTCATTCCGAGAACAAGCTATGCATGGAACAATTCTCCAGAATGGAATGAATACATAATTTACAGAGGAAAATGTGAATCCAACAATGAGCAAAATAAAAGGAGGTGTAATGAGTCTGGTTCAAGCTCAAAGTATGGAAGGATCTTTGTATCTCTTGAAAATGTCCTCTATACCTGCCATTACTTCCGCTGGCAATGGCCTCTCAGTTGTCACAAAAGCATCAATATCTTCTTTCAGTTGCTCAACAGAGGTGGCACCAATGATTGAGCTCGTCATGAAAGGACGGTCCCGTGCAAATGCAAGTGACAGCTCAACTAGAGATAGTCCATGCTTTTTCGCCAATTCATAATATTTCCCCGTTGCTTCCTGAAATCAAATCATTTATGTAATGCTTAAGTAGATTCTCATGAAACTGTAATCCAGTTTTGTATATCTAGGCATACCTTAGCTAAAGAACTTTTGTATCTTTCCATGTAGCCAGGGAAGAGGTTGAGCCTTCCCGTTTTTGCTGCTTGGGACTCAGAATCAAGATATTTTCCGCTCAGTGCTCCCCCGCCCAATGGAGAATAAGCTAGCAATCCAATGTTGCAATTGTTTGGGTGGCAGACTTCAACAAGATCAACTACATGGTAAATATAATAACAAACTCCGGTCAATAAACTGTAATGTGCGTGATTTGTAGACATGTATACTGACACCAGATAACTAGGGAGATATAGTTCAGCTCAACCAAGTAATGGTGATCTAATAACATCTAAAGCTAATCATTGCACTGCATTAACCATAACATTGAATATTTTCTCAAAATAATTAGAGGATGACACCAAATATGGACTCTACCTTCATAACGACATCTAACTATTAGACTGTAGCTGTTCTGGATACTGACGATTTTTGGTAGTGCTCCAACTTTAGCAGCATGAACAAACTCCATTACTCCATATGAAGTCTCATTGGACACACCGAGGTAGCGTACCTAATTAAGTTCATATTAAAACCATTACAATTACATCAGCTACAGATCTTATTGACAATTGCAAGCAAAGCTTATGAGTAAGCATGCCTAGATAACACAACACAAGCAAACTCCTGAAAGGCTTCCAGTTATTACCTTTCCTTCATCAATAAGCTCTTGAAAGGCTTCCAGTTGCTCCACAAATGGCACGCTTGGCCTCCACTTGGAATAATCATATGTAAACTCACCAAACAATGCCACATAGCGATCTGGCCTGAATTTAAATAAAGTACTATTCGTTCAAAGATAGGTTTCAGCAAAATCATGAAAGGTGAACAGTAGCACATTCTGAAGTTCTTATGACTACTCGAGAAGAACAGAAACGGTATTAAATTATTAACACAGGTACAAAATGAAAAAGAAAAGCTAGCAAACAGTTAGTTTACTGTGTAGATAGCACCACAGTCAACCGAGACCGAGAACTCAAAATAAAATATGTCAAAAATCGTAGTAAATTGAAGTTATCATGTAAAAAAAAAAAAAAGTGGTCTAAAACAAACTAATCTGATAAGATAAATAGTAGCAACAAAATAAAAGAGCCAAATATTTAGCACATAGTTAATACAACAAATATCAGTACAGTCTAAGACCATTTATAACCCAATCACAGATTATTAGGTCAGTATATGATTCACACAATTACATTCCTTTTGAATTTAGTAAAAAACATAAAACTCACCAATGAATCTGCAACAGGTCGATATAATCGGTTTGCAGACGTTTAAGACTCTTCTCTACACTTTCTTTTATATTAGCAGCATCAACTCGCAAAACCTTCGCATTCTCACGCAAATACGCTGATCTCTCTGAATAGCCACATACTTTTGTTGCCACTATAAGCTATTGATCAAATGAAACAACCATTTGTGTCACAATAATGTCAACTTTTCACAATATTGTCAAAAGATCGACAAATGGAACAAGAAAATTTATCACTGAAAAACAAGGATTCCAAACTGTATCAACATAAGAGTACAGATAAAACAAAATATATAGTTTGGGAGGAACTACTTCGCATATGCAACTGTGTAAATATATCTGTAGTTTATGGGCTATCTACTATTCTTTTTTCTTAAGAACATCAAAATTCGCACAGAATTCCAACCCCTACAGCCGCATGTATGCCACCTTGAGAATAAATAAAGGTAACTACAAAAATAAGGCATCAGAGGTGGAGATATACGACAAGGCAATATAAAACGAAATAAACTACCAAAAACGAATATCGTGTTAAGAAAGAATTTGGTGCTCAGTATGTCTTTTCCACTTTATCCATACAACGGTACTACTATAACTGTGAAAAGTGATGAAACACTCCAAGTACTACTAGCGAATCTAGGTTGATGATTGGCAAGTGATTCATCACTCGAAGTCTAATACCTTATCGCGTGGTTGAGACTTCATCCAATTACCAATAAAGAGATCTGTCTTTCCTTGTGTCTCCTTCTTCATTGGAATAGGGTACTGGAGAATAAAAGTGAAACGTCAATGCAGCTGAAAAACTTCAAGAAAAGAAGATGCATGAAGAAATTTGCATAAGCAGAACTTTCCTTATGAAGGCATCTTAAATTTTAGGTCACACAAAATCTTCAACCATGTGATGATTAATATAATGCAGGAATTGCATATAGTTACATAACTACCATTGAAATTTCCACGATCACTAACTACCATTTTGTTTTTCACTCTGTGCCATCTAACGCAGTTAGATGGAAATATAAAAGGACAAATTGGTCTCCATCTACTTTCAAATTTTCAACTACATGCCCGCATCTCAAACCCACGTCGTTCATCTCTGAAAAGCTCTCTCAGTTAGGAAATGTTCATGGCGGCCTATTTTTCTCGTTTGGCCATGTAACTCATTTTTATTTCAAGTATTTTCATATTTGAGTTCCAGGAATAGTCGAAAAATTGTATACCCTCTTAGACAGCCCAAACCAAATTTTCACAACCTAATACTTTGAAGAGCAACCATAGAAACCTCGAAATTATCCATTTTAGGCATCAAATGCTCATAATTTTTAAGATACGAGTTTGGCTATTCGAGTTGTGGGCTCACGGCCCTACTTCTTCAAATCTAGATTCTTCGAGGTCATGGGAGGAAGTTCTCTTTCTTCTGATTTTGATAGTCAGAAATATTATTTTTGAAATTGAGTAACTGATTATGAAAAAAAGCATCTGCAAAGACTTTGCATTTGAATTTGTTCTGAGGTGGTCATTTTAATGAACACCTTACTTCCAACAAAACAAGATTGGAAAGGAACCAAAAAACATGGTTCATGTGTAAGTCAGTACAAGCATTCATATATGTGTAATGATCATCCTGGCATAAGAGGACCATATGAAGAAGAGCATATAATAATAAAAACAGGCATAACTTGGACTTTGAAGCCTAGCTAGTGAAAAAGATTTCTTTTATTTTTTTAGCTTTTGCTGCACATGCATTTCTTGCAGGCATATGATGCGAGAGTCATAAAGTTGGGAAAAACAACTTACAGCTTCAGCAGTGTCTATAGCATTAATTCCACGCTCCACAGCATAGTTAAGCATTTCATGAGCTTCTTTCTCTGTGTTTTGCTCTCCAAAGGTCATCTGAAAATTAAATACACTCATCACAACAATAATTCAACTTCTCTGTCAGAAAATTTCAATTTCTTGACTCAAAATTATTCCTAGCACATAAGAAAAATACCATGTGAATCGCACCACAGTGATAACCATGGTCCATGGCTATGAACACAATCGAAACTTGACAATCTGGAATTGATCTTATTGTTTGAATAAACTCACTTATACATATATAAATAGACCAACCAAAGACAACCCAACAAGATAGATATAATATTACTTGCGTGCAACATAAAAAGCATCAATTGAAGATATAAGTGAACAGAATCTACATCTAAAGGAAACCAATCAAGCCAGTACATATTACAAGGCAAACGAAAACAGACTGACATACAAATACTCACAAGCAGCAAGAAAATAGTCAGAGAGATAAGTAAACCCATCTAGAAGCATATGCACATCCATTGTAAACCATTATGTAGCTACTGCATAAACCAGTACAGTTTGAAATTCAGAATTTTCAATTATATTGAGTTCTGATTGAATTTTAAGCGCATTTTAATAAACATGAACCATAGTTCTGCCAATAAGTTAATTCAATGTGACAAACACAAAATTGAATAAATTTCCAAACACAATTATCAATTAGTAGTAGCAATTACATACTCATGAACACCAAGGGCTCAAACCCACTAATAATTTCAATGAAACGAACCGTGCCGAGGGTGATTTCTGAAATTTCAAGGTCAGAATCGCCGAGCTTCCGGTAATGCAAAGCTGGGTTCTTTTCGCCGAGAATGGCACGGATAGGTGGAGGTGCCCTAGAGGAGCTCCTCGTGTTGACCCTTGTAGTAGCATAATTAAAGAGTGGGGTTGCATTGCCGGTGCGCGAGAGCCGGCGAGGGTTGGTGGAGAGGAATGTAGGGTTTCCAGAGAAGGTGCCCGTGGAGGCCATGGCTCCTCTTGATGGTGAAGCTCTGTAGGTGATGTATGGCTATTGGGTTGAGTTTGGTTACGGTGTCAGCGTAACCGTGTTCGTGTGGTTTGGAGAGAAGGTAACGGTGGAGAAGCTCATGCCATTCACTACACTATAGTAGCTAGTAGCATACCGTCTCTTGTTGCTCGGGGAAATGATAGAAAACTACTGTTTTTTTTTTTGGTTAATTGTTTAAAGGGTTAATTACAGATACTTATCCTCAAATTGTTGCGACAGCATGTGTTGTGTTTAGGGGTAGTGGGATGTATATATATTAGGTTAGATTAGGTTTAATTTATAATAATTTTAATTATAATCTATAAAGAGGTGCGGGGTATTTTGGGTATTCTAGAAAAAAATAATATGGATGGAAAAGTGGACGAAATGGGTTATCAGATAAAAATTACAAGTTCAAAATAGATATCGATTAAAAAAATTCAGGATAGGTATCAGTAATTAACCCTTCTATTTTAGATTGGTCGGAAACTAGTTAATATTTGGTCATAGACTAGGCTAATTCAGAGATGACTGAAATTTAAGAAAAAGAAAAGGAGTGTTATGTAAAATGAATTTATATTCCAATTTTTTGAAAAGGGTTCCGCAAAGATGGTACATCACATGAGTTGTCAGAATCTAAAGGGTTAGATCAACCACTGATGGGTATCTGATATAGTCTATGAATCAAGGTTTATCTTATACTATACTGAGCGAGAACGTTTGTCTTGTAAACAATTGAATGGTAATCAAGGGTAAGGGCATGCTTTTGTTACTCACTTTCTATCCTTAGTTCCATACATACGACAATTATAAACAACCACTTGTAATGTTGGCTATATATTACCAGGGTTGCAAAAGTTGGATCGCAGTTCCAATCTCATTAGACGGACTTGTCCGACCCAAAGAAACCCTTTTCAAATTTCAGGAACATAGTTTTTCAATTTTACTTTACCTCAAAACAATATTACACCTTCAATTTAATCAAATAATACTTTCATCAATCATTCTAAATCATATCATGAATTTGAAGCAAATATAAACCTAATATTTTTCAAGATTATGTGCCTAATCCTCCACCCTCGGTCCCAATACCCTAAACCCCATACCATATCCCCTTAAATACTAAAGCTTCCTTCTACCTCACTGTTACTCACATAAGAGCACCTACACTCCAATGTTGAAAGGTGACCGAAAGTAAAAAGATGAGAGAGAAATAATGAAAATAAATATCTTTCAGTCGGTGGCGTTTTCAGTCGGCTGATACGAAAAGTAAAAAAAAACTCTTGTTTTTTTCCTTTCAGCCTCGAGACTGCAAAAAATATCCCTTTCAACCGGCTGATAAGAAAATTTATTAGTAATTTATTCTTTCAGCCTCTACTCTTTCAGCCTCTTGACTGCGGATGCTCTAAGAAAATGATTTCAATGCATTAAACGGAGCATGCTTGTCTTGAGAATCAATCTTTTGTGTGGATCTGCAGTTAACTACCAAAGACTGCTTGGTTGGTTTATATTTAGTTGTTTGCTGTTTTTGTTTTGGGTTTTATCTTTTCTGTTAGTAAGATGTTGGATTTGTTTGTTTTTCTATAAGATGCAAATTCAACTTAGTCTACGGATCTAAGAGCGTCGGAAAACCTACAGAGGTCTCTGACATATTCTGGAACTTATGGTCAATGACCCAAATTATGTTACTATTGATTGACACAATTAAAAGAAATCCTTCGTTGCTTATTTCATAAAAAAAAAACTATTGCAGATAACAAAAGAAATAACGAGAACAAGGCGTAACCTAACTTTATTCCAAACCCTAACTCTATTGAAATCTCCTAACCCTACAACCCTTATATGAAACCTCAGACCCTTGTGAAACACAACCCTTATAACCTCAACTCATAGTCAAAACTCACGCCTACTCCACGGTAGCAGAATCATCAACTATTCTACGATGAGAAGTATGAGGCGATGAATGAAGACATGATGATGAATGAAACCACACTTCTCGTTCTCGTTTGTCATCGAATTTGGACTTCTCATGGTCAAAATCGAATCGGCAAGGAAGGGATGTGTCTACAAATTTGGTTTGGTCATTGGAGTAGACCGTCGACGCCATGACATGCAAAGACTACTTCTTCCGTCTTCGAGCTCTGTTTTATCACATTCTTACGTCGGGGTTGAACCCTGTTTTTTTATTACATGTACGACAAAAAAAATGATTGGAAGATGAAGAATGAGTTGAAAGATGAAGAAAATAGTTGGAAGGATGAAAAAATCTAGAAATAAATGGAAAAGAAACAAGGATTTGAAAAGGAGAACGGTAGTTTGTTCAGACATGTGACTTGTACATGCCTATTTTTTTATCCAATTAATATCGTATTTCAATTAGACAATTAACAATCATATAAATGGAATTCTAATCCATTCGTAACCTGAGCGCTTCACATTTCTCTCTCAATTCTTACACGACGACAAGGGCTCACAGTTACCATGAGTGTGACGATGCTTTGGGCATGAACAATAAGGCATGGTCTTCTTATCAAGGTGATGTGGAGGACGTCGTTGTTGCGACTAAGGGGAGTTTTTTCTCGGTGATTCCCCTTGTGGTTGCAGCTTTCTTATTTTTTCGGCTATGTGGTGTTTGTTTACCATGGTGTTTCGGCTCTTCGTTGTCATAAAGATGAGGGGATCTTGGAGAATCATTGTCTTCATGGTAGAGGTACGACCGACCGTTAATGAGACGAAGAGACATCTATTCTATCGACAGTACTATGGAACGATCTAACCTACTCTAGCAATGACGTTTAGAGTTTGGATGGACCTCTTAGCTCTCGCGACAACAATGCATATCGAGGATCCCGGGGAAGAGGATACATATCCACGACATATGTGGTGGTTGTGAGAGATAATTTCAACAATGTGAATTCTAGTGTTTCTTGAGGCGACTCGGGATTGTAAAAGATCCGGTAATAGCTGGCACGAGGCGAAAACTCGAGCCCCAGAGATATGGGTTATTGATTACTCGGTAGGGTGATTGCTAATAATGGCTTTGGATGCGCGGTCTCCGAAAAAATGTAGCAAGCACTTTGGAACTGCTACTGTGCCCTGATCACCAATAACGTGGGATTGAGATTATCATGACTGTATCTGGTGATGTACTGGTGGAAGGCGGATGTCCCTTTCGAGATTGACGACGACATCAGATCATGGCGTTTCGGTAAAGGAACATGAACCTCTAGGCCCGAGTTTATAAGATTCACTAAGGGGTCCGAGGGAAATAGTAATGATAACGGCGCAACAGGTGATGGGTGAGTGACTGGATATCCCCCAGTCACCAAACCAAGGGGGGACCCGGCTCTATCATATATCATTTCGCCTCCCGTCAAGCCGAATGGTTTTTAATGCACTCTTATTTCACAAGGCCCCACATCTATCCGAGGAGGACTATAAACACTGTTAACCTGAACGGGGCCGAACCAGCTCCACAAAGAAGGGCCAATCAAGCCTCATATCCGATCATCTATCGAATATTCTCAGAGTACTCATCATTGACCTGACACTTTTCGACACGTGGTCGATAATTTCGCTTCCTGTTTCTGTATTTCAATTTCTGTATGTAAATATCTCTCTTTCAAAAAGAATTATATAAACGAATTTTAAAGTTAAGTAGAGTTTATTGAAAAGCATAAAAAAATGTAGTTATCATTTTTATTCAATCAACTTGTTTTATCCTCGATAAGAAAACAAGAGAAGAAAGAAGAAATAAGCGGGAGCGTACACATAAGAAAAAGAGGAGAAAGAAAAACCAAAGTAGCCAACACGAAACCCATATATACAATTTACAAACCCAGATTCTTTCTCTCAACTATCTTTTCAATTGATTCCTCCCAGACTCAGAAGAAGCAACACCCAACAGCAGCACTCTGTAATCGGATTCAAGCCTCCGCCGAGGTTTGATTCTACTCAAATTGCTCTCCGGCGATGGACGACGAGGTTGTGCAGCGAGTCTTCCAGGAAGGAGGCCGTGACTTCTTCCAGCAACAGCCCTCCACTTCATCCTCTTCTTCTCCCTCAATCCTCCAATCCCTCCCTCTCCACGTGGTACGCTGCTCTGGGTTTTTGCTTTTTTGAGTTGGGTTTCATTTCTCACTGCCCGATTTCTGACCACTCTCGTATTCTTTAGGAATTTTGGGTAATTATGGAATTGGTGTTCAGTTTGATGCTGATGCATGTTTGATTGTAATTTTGTGCTGTGGACTGTGGGGAATTTAGTTGTATTTCTGTATTTTTCATATTTGGATTATGAAATGTGATCATGAATGTGGGTTCCTGAGGATTTATGTAATACTAATTTTCTTTGTGGCTACGCTAGTTCTTGTGCTGTAAAAGCTGCCTAGTGTTGCTCTCTTCCGAGCAATTGTTCCAAGGAAGTCATTTTCTTGTTCCCTATTTTTACTATGCTAATGTTGAATTTATGTTTTGTTGGCGTTCTTTGAAATTTCGATGTTGTTCTGGGACTAGCTTTCCATCTTCTTTAGCATTGAGGAAGTGGTGCGTTTTCTTGACTAGGCAGTATGAGTATTTATGCACATAGATTATACACAATGTGGGGTTGAACAGGCGAGATTTCCATGCCATATTGGACTTCCAGTTTGTTAATTCATTTATCTGTATGAAATTCTTGTGGTTATATCTTAACCTATATAGATTTCCTCCGTTCATGGATAAACCTATTTATTATTTTGTTCCAACTTGTACAGTCCTTTGATCATGGATCTTATCTGTTAATAAAATCTATTCAAGAACTCCGGTCGAAAAAAGAAGGTCTAGTTTCTGTCGGAATTGGTGGACCCAGTGGTTCAGGCAAAACAAGGTACTATAAATTTATTTACCTTTGACTATGAAAAGAATTTTCATTGCTATTAGAAGATAAAATGCTGTTTACTTTGTATGTGAATTGCTCTGATCTTTTTTTTATATCAATTTAATGGTACCTGAAGCTTAGCAGAGAAAGTCGCATCTGTAATTGGTTGTACACTTGTATCAATGGAGAACTATCGCACTGGAGTTGATGAAGGGAATGATTTGGATACTATAAATTTTGATGCATTAGTCCGAAACCTCGAGGTTTGCATATGCTTCGGAATTCTTAAACATCAATCTCTTTGTTTTACCTCTAGAATGCTTGAATCTTGTTGCTATTTATCTCAAATAATTTTCCAAGAGAACCATGGGTTGGTTTGTTTTGGTAGAGCCAGCTATTAGCACATGCAAACAACTTTTATTGTCAACAGCTATATTGTTACACTTATTGCATAAGAATCTTCATACTATTGTTCTTTCGAATCTAGGCGTTCGTAACAATGTTTTCCTGAAAATAGGATTTGATGAAAGGTGAAGATACAATGATTCCGGTGTTTGATTTTCAGCAAAAGAAACCTACTGGTTCAAAAAAAATAACAAGTTCTTCATCCGGGGTGGTAAGCATCTTTCTATACATCACATGGTTATGGTTGATACTTGATAGTGGTTGCTCTTTAACCCATTTATTCACTCTTTGTTTGCAGGTAATAGTTGATGGTACATATGCTCTGCATGCAAGATTGCGCTCTTTGCTGGATATTCGGGTTGCAGTGGTATTTTTTTTATTCATCCCTACAAAGTATAAATTTGGTCTGGCAAGAGTTGCATAGTTAGCATTATATTTTCTTTGTATACCAGGTTGGTGGTGTTCATTTTAGCCTTCTCTCCAAAGTGCGATATGATATTGGAGATTCTTGTTCTCTTGATTACCTCATTGACAGCATATTCCCATTGTTTAGAAAGCACATTGAACCAGACCTTCATCATGCACAGGTTAGTAATTAACTCTCCTTAGACACTGTAATTTCACCGCTGATTCTATTTATTTTTGGTTTTATTATGCAGATTAGAATCAATAACAGCTTTGTTTCATCATTTAGAGAAGCAATCTACAAGTTGAAATGCAAAACTGAGGTTTGTAAGTTCTCTCTAGTTTGATGTTGCTGTCATAATTCATAGTGATCTCTTGAGTTCTTGTCACAAAACTTCTGAAAGGATGGTTATTGGAAATTTTAAAGCCTGCTTTGAAATTTCATAAATTCTATCGTTTTATATGTTTTATTGAAATATTGGATCACTATGATAAACTTCCATAAAAATATATCTGTTCAGTTTTTTCATTGGCTATGAACTTCTTCAATGTTCTATTTATTCTCCCATTGACGAGTTTGTTCTTCCTTTTGAGTTCACTCTTGTTTAGTATACCTGTACACTCCTAGTAATTTGTCAAATCATTTTTGACAGTTGCCAGGTAGACATTCTGCTTACTCCTTTAAAGCAAATGAACCAATAACAGATAAGTAAGTATATTCACAAATTGTTATTCCTAGCTCTGGTTATTAAAAAAAATCTTGTAATCAAATGCTCTTATTTCCATTTGTATGCTGTTTTGTTTCCACGAGTATGTTGATAACTTTATTTGCTTCCAGTTTTATCGAGATGTATCTTAGGCCTCCGTCAGCAAGCGAAGAAGCAGGGATAAATGATTGGATAAAGGTCCGGCAGTCTGGCATCAGATATTATCTTTCAATTGGTGACCAAAGAATTGTTGACAAAAACTTCATTATCAGGCCAAAAGCTGAATTTGAGGTAAGATTATCTATCAATTACATTGTTCTCTATTATATGAAAATTTAAAGTGAATTATTAATTATAACATGATAGTTTCCACTTTCCATTTTAGTCATAAATGTTACTAAATGAAGCCCACTAACTATTTTAAATGTCAGTGTTGAAGAAGTTAAACTGGATATTCATTTACTAAATGAAAAAAAAATACTGCATCTCTCTGCTACAATAGGAGAGGCGAGGCTTAACAATCACTCATTTTAGTTAGTAGATTGTCCTTGCTATCACTATCCCTAATAGCTGTGCAGGCCGCTTTTGAAAAAAATATAAGTCAAATGATGCGTTGGATTTTAGTGTTGTTCCCTATCATCAGATGAATAAAAAACAGAGAAGCTGAAAAGAAAGTTAGGCATGAACATCGGTTGCACGCTTCCACTCCTTAATGGCATGCAATTTTCAGGCATTGGGATATGGAGCCTTGGTTTTCCTTTTCCCTTAAATAATGTCATTGGTGAAACTGATAAAATAGAAATTACCTTGTTAATTTAGTGCTACAGTGTGTGGTACAATATAGACCCATAGCTGTAGTTAGCTGTTTCAGTAGTAACATTCCATTTCATTTAGAACATGCAGTCAGATGTATGATAAATCTACCACTTAAATTTGCACAGGGTTGTACATGACATATACAGGTTAGCATTTATAAAAAATTCAGCCGCAGGTAGAGGTGCTTTATTCTTTATTGAATTAGGGAATAAGCTTGACTATATCTATGGATGTTTATTTAGTTGTTAGTAAAACTACTGGTATAAATAATGTTTTAAAGTGAGGACGTTTGTGTTGACTTGGCATTAATAGCTTTGGTATAACTCCATGTTGTTAATGTTTACCTATTTGACACTGAGAGGGATTTGTATGAGAAACTATGCGTATAGATAGGTAAATATTTTCCAAATTAGTGGCCTCTGACTTTGGAAATGAGAACTGCTTAATCAGGGTGATACTTGTCCCATTCCCTTATTAACGTCAATGGTCTACCAGAAAATGAAGAATTTTTTCAAGTGAACCCTGTAGATGTTCAATGAAAGGCCAGTTGTGCACTTTCATTTCCAATATAGAAGTCGAGTCTTACGCGTGAAGGAGGTGTTAGTAAAAAGTTTCACATTGAAAGCAGATGACAAACTAAGGTTGACCTTTCAATATGAGAGATTGAGCACTTATATGCAGCTTTTGTCGCCATCTCCCATCAGTTTGAGACTTTTAAATCCTTGGCAAGCTCAACCCATATAAGATTCCCAAACAAGCATGGGACAAATTGTTGTTGCAATGCAAACTCCCCCATGGGTTGCAAACCATCTGGATTCATAACTGATTTATATGTTCAAATCTGAACCAGAGAATCAAGTTGCAAGTTGGGTTTTATTACCTTTTGAACTATAATAAGTCTCATGGCCCATCATATAAGATGGTAGTTTGATTAAGTTGGCTCCTCAATCATACATGCAAGCATACACTCCCATATATTCTGTGAGCATATCATGGTTAATTCTATTTGGTTTTGCTTTCTGTTAAACAATGTACTCTTGCCTCTGGATTTATATGGAGGGAGCCACACATGAATTTAGATAATAAGCATGTTTGCATACATGTGATGCTCAACTAGATCGAATGTACATTTCTGAATATTACCCTTTTTACTATTGTTGTAACGCTTTATCCTTGTTGATATTGTAATAGGTCGGACGAATGACTCTAGGTGGCTTGTTGGCTTTGGGATACAGTGTTGTGGTCAGTTATAAACGAGCATCTTCATCTGTTAGTGACGGCAATGTTTCAGTCTCGCTTGAAAGTATTGACTCACTTGGTGAGACATTCGTCGTGTTGAGGGGCACAGATAGAAAAGTATGAAATTCTTTTTCTTCTAATAGGGTTTATATTGGACTTCTTTATTTTGTTCTCTGATATGAGTTCCATAAGGTTTGACATCAGTCCATTCATATGTATAAAACTGGCTTGTCATCCTCTTATGCTTCGCTTGCTATTTGGATAATGCACAGACAGAGAATCAGGTTATTATTTGCTTAATGGAAATAAATAAACATTAAATTTTCCCTTCTAATGGAGTATTTCCCTGGATGTTTCGTTAGTAAGATATGATTGAATAGTGACTATTAGTATGAGTATTATTTTCACAAATATTGTATTTGTCTGTGGAGGTAATTTATTGATACAAAATAGATTGCATAATGAACCCCACCCATATTGCTGGTTACAGTTAGGCTTGAGGTTTTATGTCTGCTTAAATGTTCCATCTCTGTTATCCAATTTCTAAGATCTAAGCCTAACCATAACTGTCTAATGTCCATGGAAAATTTGTTGAACAATATTTTCGGTATTCATGGTTGCTTTTTTTCAATGTAGACGGTTGGAGCAGAAGCCCTGAAGAAGAGTATCTATGGGCCTTGGATAACTAAATCTTATCTCGAAATGATTCTTGAGACAAAAGGTTGGGGACTGTTTATTGAAGTTAATTTTAAGTTTTTGGTTCTTATCATTTTTAGTAGAATTAGGTTCTTGTTTGCTCTTTAATTTGTTGATTTGTTGCAGGTGTACCGCGCCTCAATACTCCTCCATTGCCGGCTATGACATCTCCAACCCGGGATCAAGAAAGGATGATTATTGCCCCAAGGCCAATTCGCGTTACTCCAGACCTTGTCACTGGACTTGAGGATCTACAGCCGTGGACTCGATCCCCAACAAAATCTAAAATGGAACCTATTGTGGCAACTTGGCATTTTATTTCATCAGATCATCAACAGGCCGAAAGCTCTGTCATAGGTCTGTTTCAACGGCAAAAAATAGTAACAATCCTTTTGAAGCTTCTTTTTAAGTTAAGATTTGGCAGATATTGTACTACTTCATGTTGGTTTTAGACTTCTCTCATAAAGCAGCCACAGACCCTTCTTTCAGGGATACCATGAGACTTGCTGCAATGCCAGACTCATATGACTTCGATAGAGGATTGCTTCTTGCTGTTCAAGCAATACAGGTAAATTGTATGAGCTAAGTTCGTAGGGAACTGTTCCAGTGAATTCAGTTATGAAAGCTTATCTGCATAAGGGTATCGTATTCAACATCCCCACCCCTCTAATTCAAACTCTCTGTTTCTATTTTAGGCTTTGTTGGAGAACAATGGTCTTCCGGTTATAGTTGGAATTGGTAATAAAGGCCACAATACCTTCTCTCATCTATGTATATTTGTTGTGCATGAACTCTACTTTCCGTTTCATCCTAATTTAGCTGGCGAATTTAAACATGGACGAAGCTAGGAAGATATATAAAAGAATGGTTCCAGAAATATTCTGGTTACATAATACAACGTCTTAATAAGTGGGAAATTTATAATAGTGTGTGGCAGGATGCTTTTTCTTTCTTTTAGTTTCTTGGCTCAAAGATGGGTGCTAAATGGTTAACTGAAATGCAAATGTACAATCATTACCTAGAGGAAACTGAACATTGAATGGCTATGTAAGGGAATTAGCTAGCAATCAAATTCATGTTCACCCAACAGAGAATGGTGATTTAGCCAAATGCAGTAAAAGATGACGCTGAGAATTAAAAGAACAAAGTAACTTGGTTATTGTAGTCATGATTTTCTAAGAACTTATGGTCCCTCATCTACATGAAACTCTCGAAGTATGTCTATGTAAATTACTAAGATGTGCACAAAAATATAAACCTGGTAGTGTGTAGAAAGAGTGTTGTCTATATTTTTTTTCTGGCAGAACAAAAGTTGCGCTGGACACATCGCATTTACTAATTATATTTTGCCATGTAGAACAGCTTATATTTGTGCTGATGACATTACTATTCTTACAGGAGGTCCAAGTGGATCTGGTAAAACTAGTTTGGCCCATAAAATGGCGAACATTGTAGGTTGTGAAGTAGTGTCCCTTGAAAGCTACTACAAATCCGCACAAGTAAAGGATTTGAAGTATGATGACTTTAACTCTATTGATTTCTTGTTGCTCTTAAAGGTAAGTGGTTAATGCTTTGGCTTCCATGCGTTGTTTTATACTTAGCTCTATCCAAACAACTTACTCTTTTGATTATGAATTATGCTTGAGCTCTCTAAAGTACCCTTTACATTAGCTATAACAGTTTGAGTTTGATATAATAAAGGCGAGTATGGGTAGTCAAGCAACAATAACCCGTCCTTAAAGATGGCAATTAAGCCAAATATAAACTTGGGCAGAGCTAGATGAACGATAAAAAATCATTGCTCAATGATCAGAAATTTTACAGTGAAAATTTCCTAGAAGTATATTATATACGTCGTCGTAATTTTGTATTGACTTACCAATCCTTTTTACTCTTCTTTCATGCTAGCATCAATCTTTAGGGTTTCAGTGCTTTACCGATTCCATCAGTTTTGATATATGTTTTATAAGCTGTCTGCAGTATAAACAGATGGGGTTCTTTTGGTCACACCATGTCTAGTTGATTGATCCTTAGAAACTATGCTATATAATATTTTTCCGAAGTTCTTTTCAAATTTGCTTAGCCTCATCTTCACTTAAGAGTTAAGAATTATGATGTTTTAACAAAGTGTAAGATGTAATTTTGAATAATGGGCATGACATCTGTATTATTTTATTTGTAAATTTGACAAAATTGCTCCAATGGTTGTATTAGCATATTCTTATTCTAGTGTTTGTTTATGTTCAGAATATTGTTGACATAAGGAATGGTCGAAGAACAAAAGTACCCATATTCGATTTGGAGACTGGTTCTCGAACTGGCTTTAAGGAACTTGAAGTTTCTGAGGATTGTGGAGTGGTATGCAATTGCTTTTATTAGGCATTGCTCCTAAACTTGCCTGTCTTGTTTTATTTTATGTGTTCATGCTATTATGAAGTAATTCAACTTGCCCACACTAGAACACGAATAATTATCTTCAAAATTGGTGCTGGTACCTTGACACTACCATTCCTTAGGCATGGTTTCAATTTGGTATTGATTCTAGCATTGATACCATGGAAATGTATATATGATTTCATTTTTTGGAGTCTTATTTTTGAATCCTGTTGAAGTGTCCCACAATGAAGGAATGTGGATTTGTTACCACTTACTTGATATACAAGTTGGGCCCTCCACCTATTTTCTATACTTAGAGTGCCTATTTATATAGGATTACAACATATAACAGAAAAGCCCTTTTTCTAGCCTGCCCCAGATAATACCCACTAGGATTTGAACCTCTGACCCCTTAAGAGGTGAGAGTGCTCGTTTGACCACTAGGCCAACCCTAGTGGGTGACCCTACACCACCTATTAGCTTAATCTTTTGGGGGAAGTTAAGTTTAGCATAGATAGTATCATATCTAGTTTAGTCGTTTCTGTGTTTCGTCCGGGGTAATTATTGGTCCATGTGCAACCCTTTAATTATTAGTATAAGATTTTGGGTTGGAGTACATTTAACATGTATGAATCCTGCTTTATGCATCTTGAAGGGATTGGGATTCTAAAAGATAATCATTCACTCGAAAAAAATTAGTAAAGGAAGAGGATGAGAAAAAAAAATGCAAAGACATTTGTTTTAACGATGAGAGTAGTGCAGCAAGATAGAAAAGGGATGCAATGAAGAGTGAGGTTGTGTATTAAGGTCTTCAGAGAAGTGGTGGGTGTTGCTTTACAAGCAGAAAAGAAATATTTCACAAGTCAGTCTTGCAAGTTCCCTTGGTCTGGGCTATAAAGTTAAGCTTTCTAGTTGTATGATATGTTTGCCCAGCCCATCTCTTATAATGAATGGCTCTGCTACTACATTTTTTCCCAACAAGCGTTATCGTTTGTTTATTTATTTATTTTTATCTTTCAGATAATATTTGAAGGGGTGTATGCTCTACATCCCGATATCCGGGAATCACTTGACTTGTGGATTGCTGTGGTAAGGATGATTCCATGTCCCATTTATGAGAAACTATTGTCCATATTGTATATTTTATTTGTTTTGAAGTGATACGATAATGACAAATACCAGCAATGAAATATGTTTTTTATTATAAAAAAACAGGTTGGAGGTGTTCATTCACATCTGCTTTCTCGAGTTCAAAGGGACAAAAGTAGAGTGGGATGTTTTATGTCCCAAAATGAGATCATGATGCGAGTGTTTCCAATGTTCCAGCAGCACATTGAACCGCATCTTGTTCATGCACATGTTAGTAAACCTTGAATATCTGATTCTTTATATATGTTGCACCAATATCATGGGTAAGAAGTATCCATTTTTAGATTTTGACTCTATATACCATGAACTTCAGCTAGCTTTCCTTCCATGTATGGCTGTTTTCCATTTCATTATTCTCTTGCATATCTATCTAAACCTCAGTATTTCTCAAGTTCATTAGCTCTGCATAAAGCCCCTCTACCCCTGCCTCTAAATCGCTGTGATATTTCTTGATCTGTCTTCAGCAATTATGCTGTAGTCTTATGCATTTTTACACTTGAATATTTTTTGGTTATTTGCTTGGTGCTTGGAGTGACAAGTTATTTCCCCATTGCAGCTCAAAATAAGGAATGATTTTGACCCGGTGCTTTCCCCTGAGAGTTCACTGTTTGTGCTTAAGAGTAATAAACATGTAAGAGAACTGTGCATCTTCTTTCTCTATAACTCATCTAATGTTTCTTTTCCTCTGATGTACATTTGGTTTGTCCCAATCAATAACAGGTAGCTTATGAAGATATTGTAAAAATCCTTGATCCTGTAAAGTTCTGCCGGTCATTCCAGAAATTCACTGATATATATTTAAGGCTTCAGGGAAATGCTGGTAATGGGCTGTTGTCAGAGAGAGACTGTATACGAGTCAGAATTTGTGAAGGCAGATATGCGCTGCTGATAAGAGAGGTTTTAGCTTACATTTTTTGTGTTAAACATACCCTTATAAATCTTTGGTGCGTTTTTTTTCCCATAAACCTCAGTGGAAGGTTGGTTCTTATTTTTTTTTTTAATTCTTATTTGTTAGCCTATCAGAGAAGGGAACTTCATCATTCAACCTAAAGTGGATTTTGATATTAGCATTAGTACGGTTGCTGGTCTTTTTAACCTTGGGTAAGCAGCATTTTGAAGTTGGAAACTGTTTAACTGCCATTAACATTCTTCACTTGTATCATGCACAATTTTATACTTCTTGATTTTTGGGGGTGTAATGTTAGTTTTATTAAATTAGTATGATGATGCACTGTAAACCTCAGAAGTTATAAGGTGGTAAACAATTACTTCCCTGCTGTTATGGATTGGAATTTAAGCTGGATTAAATTTGAGAGGCAATCATTGTGTCTTTTCCTTTCTTCCTATGGTCTAGTATGAAGGATGGTTTCCATATGAAAATCAAAGGCCTTAGCAAAATTATGTTATTGACTAAGAACCTGGAGCTTAGGTATCTGGCAAAGGGCTGGATGAATAAGGAATTTGAAACAGATTCTTACTCTTAGAGGATCCTGAGCTTTTTGAAGATCAAGGGCCCAACCTTTTCACAAAAAATGTGCCTACGGGTAAAGGTGAATCTAGTATAATGAAAACCTCGTTTCTAAGATGGGATGAAACTCTGTTTCATTTGTTGGGTATTTTTTCACTTCAGTTTCTCAATTAGATACTCTGTTATACATATAATTATATAAATTGTACTTTACCACCTATATATTGTTTGAAGTATGTGTTCACCTGATCTTCTAACAAATTTTGCGAGGGAGAAACTTTACTTGTTTGAATTTAAGCATGTCTCATTCTTATGAATGATTGAGCCTTATTAATCTTCAATTTTCATTGTATTTGATACTGGTTGAGATTTACATTACATTGTTTCTTGATGTGTCAGGTATCATGCTGTAGCTTATATTGAAGCTTCTGCTTTTATCTACCAAGATGGAAAGGTTGCATTCTCTCAGAATTAATTCTAAACCTACAATTGTTCTTTTGCACCATTTGGATTAAAATTTGATAAAGAGCTCCTACACTCACAGTTTATGTTACTTGTGACATAATCTCGTAATTAATTGTTTGTGTTGAATTAGTGTATGTTTTTACATGTTTGAACTTGTCACTAATGTTTAAGGTTATTGCAAAAGGGTTTTAAATATCATCTGGGAATCTCAAGACATCACCTGCTAAAAAATAAAGTCTTTCACTATCCTTATTTATTTTGAATCA
This sequence comes from Erodium moschatum, assembly GCA_036897745.1. Lineage (NCBI taxonomy): Eukaryota > Viridiplantae > Streptophyta > Magnoliopsida > Geraniales > Geraniaceae > Erodium > Erodium moschatum. The sequence goes on from JAYMSV010000053.1 coordinate 23,279, forward strand.
CCCTATAATTGTTTGCTTCTGTTTTCATTTTGCTTTGTAAGCTTTTGACAAAGGTTTCTTTTCCTTTCCTGGGACAATATTCTACTATTTTTTTCTTCTTAATAAGTCATTAGCTGATAAAAAAAGGAGGGGGCTTTTAATATTGATTATGGTTTTCTCTACTACAGCTTCTAGTTGAAGAAGATCATCTACAAGATGTTCCTAGGCCTTACCTTCAAATAAAAGGGGTTAATAGAGAAGTGGTGGCAGCTGCTGGTTCAGCACTCAAATTGGATGGTTCATACACAACAAAGGTCAGCTAGTATAATCAGCGCAACAACCATCCATTTCTTCTATATATCCTAAAAATTTGTGGTTGGCTCAATGTGTCTGCTTGTTCATTTCCCGCAGAGCTATTTTGAAATAATTCTTGAAAGATTACCAACACTGGAAAGAAGTACTGGTGGGATTCAAGGTCAGCAAACTGCAAAGTTGCAGGAAATAATGGAGCGCATTCAATCTCAGGTATTATGTCATTTACTGAAAGGGAAACAAACATCTCTTCTCTTGTTAAGATTTGTTTGTGTGATTTGCTATTATAGAAATTATGTGATTAAGAACATGGGTTATATTGAAATGTCATCAATGAATGATTACATTTCTTACGGTCCAACTGATTTGATCATATGGATTCAAAACTAGAATCATAATTTAATTATCTTCAGAATCAGGGGAGCAGTTCGGCTTCAGAGTCATCGCCATGCAGGGAGACATCACCAATAGAAGGTGTAATTGACGACCTGCAGTCAAGAATTAAAAGGCTTGAACGGTGGCATACGATAAACACAGTATATATCCTACAACCTTATAAACTGTTTGTTGCCAACCATTCAGGATCAGGGGTCATAATTACTGATATGTCAAACAATTTGGTGCAGGTGCTATGGACTTTTCTGATGTCTGCACTTGTTGGCTATTCTCTCTACCAAAGGAAGCACTAAAAACACTTCTCACTTGGAAAATGGTATCAATCGATTGAAATCATAATGGAAATTGAATTTTACAACAATGATTTACTATACAAGTAGATTGAATTCCGGTTCACCTGGTAAAAGTTTCCATTATGACTGTAAGATCTTCATTTGTTTGGATTTGCTTGAATATTACAAGCTCCACTTGGAAAAAAGAAGTTTAATATGAGTTGGTCATCCGGGTTAAGATGAGCATAGTTAAGTCACTCAATGGCCTATTTCTTCATATATATTTTTCTGTACAAGTACTGAACAGATAGTCGGTCGAATTCCTTGCTGCTTGATTTTTTTCACTCTCAACTTAACAAAAATGGAAGGGCTATATACAATCGGTCTAAAACATAAAACTTTAGTGTCATAACCACCTGCTTTCCTCCTTCCGAAGACTAATTAAGTTTTAATGTTCGAGCTATTGTTCTCAGTCCCTCCACTGGCTCGAACCTCAGTTTGTAGGTAGCT
>JAYMSV010000054.1:0-24680 GCA_036897745.1 Erodium moschatum
ATACAGTTCATAATAAGGAATTGAGTTTTATGTAATTTTTCAAAATTGTCTCAAATAAAGAGTCAAAGATATTTTTTTTTAAAATCCAAAAATCAGATATATTTATCATGTGGAAAATATTTTAATATATTTCATTTGAGAGAATAAACATTTCAAACAATTTTTTGATTCCATATAAATAACATGAATTAAATAAAATTGATTAAAGACTAGTGAGTATATTACTACACTTGCCTCAAATGAGTGACATCACAGTCAGAGGCGGAAGCAGAAAAAAAATCAGGGTGTTCCAAGGTCAAAACAAAAAAAAAATCCAGGGTCTTATATCTACTCCAACTTCTCATATGTTAGGGTGTTCCGTGGAACATCCTAACATACGCCTGGTTTCGTCCCTGATCAGAGTGGTCAAGACTCAACCTATCATATGAAAAGTCTTAAGTTCAACCCTTGATATGTGTGAATTTATTACACTTTGTTACACAGCTTAAATAAATAAAAATTTGACATTTACTTTCAAAACATCCATCAGTTTTTTTTTTATTAACATCCATCATTTGGATTTACTAAAATATAATATATATTTTCACTTCACTAATTTTAGTAAATAATACTTGATTTGATGAATGGGCCTGAAATGAGGCCCATAATCCATAGGATGGACCCAAGCTCTTGAGTACTGCCCACCACCACTGTAAAAGTAACAGAATCGTACCATCTACGCATTGACACAGTACACAGTCTCATCATGCTCCCTGAACACCATCAACCCCTATGAACCCTAACGCGTTTCGAAACCTCATTGGCGAATTCACAGCTAAAGTCAACGGTACAGTTTGACCCGAACCAGGTCTCGCCACGTCGCAAGTCCCAGAACCCACGGCCACCATAGAATCCGAGCTTTGTGGAAAACGATTGGACCAACCTAACGAAGCAGCTTCACCATAACTGAAGTAGGGGCCACCTCTCACGAGAATGTGCATCGCAAGTGGGCCCCTCCTTCGGACAAATCTCAGATGTGCATTCACCTTGTACTTGCACACGTTTGAGTGGATATTACTATTATTTATTCATTTTCTTTCCTTCACACAAAAGAATTTACCTCACACACCCTTTTTGTAATCTTTCGGGTGTGAATGTAAATGCCGCATAATTTACCTGTCTCATATAATAATAACTTTAAAATATTATAATAAAGAATTTGAGTAACCAAAACTTAAATGGTGAATACCTAAATGGTGATTAAGATATTTTAATAACAAAGAATAAAAACAAGAGATCGTTGTGTTAGAAAAATGTGCTCTGATCAACAATTTATAGTGAGCCAGCAACTAATTGTAGTTTCCAGGTGCTTGATTGAGTCCTTTTCTTGGTCTTGTAGGTCTTCTACCGGTAATCGGGGCCGTTGATAGTCCTCGACGGGTTTATACACAACACAAGTGACATGACGGGAAGTTGTGTATAGGGATTTAGAGACAATGGTGCGAAGGATGCAGTACTGCAGACTACGACGTGGGGTTGCCGACGCGGGACTGCGAGGACGACGACTGGAAGAGGTGGAGAGCGTTAAGTCGGTGAGCCTACAAAGAGAGGTTTCGAGCCCTAAAAATCAGGCGAGGTCCGATTAGCAGTCTCGTCGGGTCCAATGAAGCACTTTCCGGGAAAGTGCCGCAAAGGAGGAACATCCCGTCCTCATCGCGATTGGTTGCGACCAATCGCACACTTCAGTCTATTCATGAGGTCCTTGAGCAATTAGCGCACTCTTCAAATTACCTCCCTAGACAAAAGACCGAGACGCTTCATGACACCCTACTGAAACTCAAGTCGATCCGTGAGTGGTATATTAAAAACCCTAGACAAAAAAGCAAAGTTCACCCAAGGGGTAAAAATGTAATTTTGTGTATCATTCCCAATCCCAGCACAGAAGCAAACAAAACAGGGAGCAAAGTTGCGTTTATATACAGAGACAAGGGAGAAAAAATGGAGGTTGTGGTGATTGTGGTCCTCACACTCATTCTCCTTTTCATTCACCTCTTTTTCCATATAATCCCACCACCACAGGCGCAGCCCTCTTCTTCAATCTCTCTCACAGACCAGCATATGATTCACTCTTAATTAATTTCTTGCTCTGCCAGCAACACAGACAATGGACATTGATGGAGGCAGCAAGCAGAGGATGAAGCTGAAGAGGGAGATGGATACGGATTACGAGGACGAGAAGAAGAAAGGGGATTTTCTGGGAACTGGGTCCGTGAAGAAAGGCTCAGCCGCTGCTTCTGGTGGTGCGATGAGGTGTTGCCAGGCGGAGAAGTGTACGGCTGATCTGAGGGACGCCAAGCTGTACCACCGGAGGCATAAGGTGTGTGAGCACCATGCCAAGGCCCATGCCGTCCTTGTGGCTGGGATCAGGCAGCGGTTTTGCCAGCAATGTAGCAGGTATAATTAAATTAAACTAAAGCTTGCTTTTTTATCTTCTTTCACCTTCATGGTTTTGGGATTTACTTGCTCTACATGTGTGATCTTGTGTTTCTGGCATGTGGGTCTTCACTTTTGCTGTCCTAATTGTGTGCATATATGTATATGTATCTCAACTGGGATCCTAGGTTTGTGGTTGATTGATTATGATAGAGCTAGCAAGAAATTTATGGCCATCTTGGTGTTCTTTTGTTTTCAAAATGACTGGAAACCCAATTCCCTCATAGCTGGAACTGAATGCTTAGTCACCACTCACTAGCAAGAGGTTAAGGTAATGACTCTTCTTCTTCCTCTTCTTTTCTTGTTACAGCTCTCAAATCCTATGGTTAAAGATCATTTTTTTTTGAAATGTTATATCATTCAGACAAGTATTGGAACATGAGCATTCCATGAAAGTTACCTGTCTGTTGTTTCTCTTTTGTGCTTTTTTGGTTTGTTTTTTTTAAACTATGTTTGATTAGAACAGAAGTTACGAATAAAAAAACATAACCTGGACAGGTCACAGTTGTAATTAAATAGTTTCAATTGGTCTGTGAGGATGATTCCACAAATACAACCCTGTCTGGTGTGGGTAGGTGATGTGATGCTGAGCACATTTCGTTTAGTGAGGGAAAGAAATGCAAATGTTTGTAATTCCATATAGATTTGGGAGTGAAATGATGAGTTTGGGATGTGAAGTGCAGGTTCCATGAGCTATTGGAGTTCGATGAGGCGAAAAGGAGTTGCCGGAGGCGGTTGGCAGGGCACAATGAGAGGCGGAGGAAGGTCGCGGCGGAGTCACATGTGGAAGGGAAGGAAGTGGTTTACGGACAGGTTGATGAAAGGGGGAGGATTAAGATAACTATTCAGGAGAATACCTCGTATAAGCACTTCCAGATCAGATGATTACCTTAAGATAACTAGTTATAGAGCTCTCTCTCTTCTGTCATCCTGTTCCTAGGATCTTATGTAATGTTGTCTTGTCTCCTAATTTGTTTCCCATCATTGCTTTGCTTTTGCTCGGGAAATACAATACCATTTTCTCTCTGTTCCAGACTCAATTCTCTAAATCACTATTTACTCCTTGTCTTTTGTATTTTTATATCGAACCGGAATAGTTCATCTACAAGTTTTTATAACATATTGAAACCTACACCACCTACAAGTTCAAGTTTGTACATCTATCAAATGATGCATGAGTTTCTTTTTTGAGGGGAATGATCATTGTTCTTGAGGCAAAATCTTCTAATACGTCGTCACGTGATAGTGATACGAAGGTCAAATGACTCAAATGGTACTAACCATGTTATATGCAACTTGTACATACATGCAGTTTAGGACTTAAGTGATTAACATGTGAACTTGCATGATCGAATTCATTTTCTTTATTTTTATCTCTTTTCTATTTATACATGTTTAAAACGGGTTTTATGATAACATGTCATTTGTTTTAGTGTGGATCAAATCAAGTTAATTTGAAACTATATAAAAATGAAACTGAATTACATTTATCAAATTAAAAAAAATCAGTTTTAAAGAGTTGTATGGTTGAAAAGAAGCAAATAATGATTCAAAAGAACAACTCCTTTAGATGTTAGGTCAATTAACAGATTTATTAAACTTCAGGTAAGAATCAAGATATTTCAATTTTCCAGTGAATTTATATTGTATGTTCTTTTACATCATCAAATAAAAGTTTTCGTGAAAAAAATAGATATACGTGATAGCATTCTTGTAATTAGTATAAGATTGAAAATCTCGTACAAAGACAATAAGTTATTCATTTAACCAAACAAGTTGACATATATTAAAATTTAATAATTTACTGTAAAAATGTCTTGTGATTAATGATTATTAAATCAAAACAGGACACTACTCTAACCAAGATGACCAGAAAGCCCTTACAAAGGAGCCGTCCACCGAAGTCAGCAATAGGCAAAAATTTTCTTGCCGTAACATTTGATTCTGAGCGGCCAATTAATATTTATATTTAATTATTTAAACTAAAAATTTGTAAGGAGAAAAAAAAAAATAGCTTCTTTCTTCAAATCTCCCCATCTTAATATTCTTCTTCTTCGTCTCTCGCTGTCTCGTCTTGGTAGAGCTCGCAAATCCCATCGCCTTTCACGAACCAGCACTCGCCAATGCCTGCCCACAAGCGCGAGAATCGTGACGACCAAGACCTTACACTCCACCACCGCCACGCCAAGCAGCTCCGCCACGAACCAGAATTCGACGACGAAGAACCGGCCAAAGACGACCAGCTGCGGAGCCTCGGAGAAGATGAAGAAGTCGAGGAGGATGGTGAAGAAGGTAGGTCGCTTCTCTTCCTGTCTTCACGCCTCTTTTCTGTGCTGTTTTGTGCATAGAGCATAGTTGAGTTGGTGTTGATAAATTTGATTTCGATGCGATTGATTGGAGTGATTTGCAATGTTTTTCAGATTCCGAGGTCAGTGCATCTTCCGGGACCGACGAGAAACCAGAGTAATTCATCTCTTCTTCTCCTTCGATGTACAGCTGCTTGTGTCTGTTTCTGTCTCGTTACATCGGTTTTGGTGGAGTTATGGATCGCTTGTGATTTTTCAGCTTGTGGGTTTTGTTCAATTGTTCATAAAGGGAAATGGGTTTTGTTTTGTTTTCGCGGAACATTGGTTTTGTGTTTGTCTGATGTTTTCTAGCTGTGAGGTTTGTTTTGTTGATTTCTACATTGGTTCTTCTGTTCTTGTTCCACTGGATTCGACACGTGAGAGGTGATTGCATTTCTTTGCAGTTGCTTTGGCATAAATGCCATGTTTATGAACTTACTGTGGAGTGTCATAGAATGCTCAATTTTGATAAGGTCAATGTTCAGTCATCTGGCTGCTGAAGCTACCTGGGCAACTCAAACATTAGACTGAAATTAGTGGGAGTTTGGTTAAAGTCAATGATAAAGCAGAGTTCTTAGTTACCTGATGGAGCTTAGATATCCTTGTTGTCATGTGAATCCTTTCACTTTTTTTATTATAGTATTACCTATCTGTATAAAAACATATGAGGCCCTTTTACATGGTTTGGTGTTAGATCCCCTACATCGGTTGGGTTGAATTCTTGCTCTATGATCCTTTCTCTTATAGCCTAATCCAATCATAATTAATTATTATGATAAGTAATAGCTGCATTTTCTTGTTTCTGCACAACCTTACCAAAATAGATTTCATTATTTTGTAAAAGTGAATGAACACTATATTTAATGTGCCAGGTAAGGCCGGCCGGCTTGACTGAGCACAACTTGCAATAGCTGGTTACTGCCAGTCAGGTTTAGTTATTGTGGTTTTGTTACTTGATTGGGCTAACAAGACTTCTGATAAGCATACTGCCCCAAAATGAACTGTGATATGTGTACAATAAGAGCTTCCATTAGTATTTTGTGCTGGAACCCTCACTTTTATGCTGACAAGCTGAACTTATACATTACACTGGAGACATAGACACAAAAATATGCTTACTCATAATTCATAAACGATGTGGGTCTGTTCTAGTATTGTTTACTTGAATTTCCTTGATAAAAAGTTGGGCAATATTGATTTGATTTGAAAAACTGTTTCTGAATGTATAACCTACTGTCTCGTGGTGCAAGTAGTATTCTCTCAACCATATACAATATGTTCATGTGTTTGTACCGTTTTGCTAAGTATTTCATTATTTTTAATTTCTGAAAAACATACAGTCTAATCATACATTTGAAACTGGTTCAAACACAGGAGAGTGTTGTTAAAAGTTCAAAATCCAAAACAAGCCTCAGTTAAGTAGAAGATGTAGTGGGAGATGTGACTAAGGATTCATATAAAATAATAAGTATGAGGTCCCTGGTTCCAATCCACAGACTTGCAGTTATTGCTGATAACAAAAAGTTGAAGATTGACATTGGCGAGCAAGCTGTCTTGATCCAATGGCTAGCCTGCTAGCATTGTGCTCCTCTTGTATATGTTTGTGTCTTGAGTAAAACAAAAATCTAAATTTATAATCCTACTTTTCTGTACAGATTTGTCATTGTGGATCTGCCAGAAGTTCGGAAGGATGTGCAGTGCCCAATATGTTTAGGTATCATTTCATTTAAGTCCTTGCAGTAGAAAGGTTAAATATCATAACCTGAAGTCTAATCCGAGTTGTTTCACATGTTCCAACTATGATATGGCCGAATGTTTTTAACAATTTTTGCTTCAATTAGTTGAATTCATATACTTACTAGACAATGAACTTATAATTTGTCAGTTCTTGGATGAATTTATTCAGTATATTGGGTCTCTAGTTCTTTATGATTTATGAACACTTGCATGCCCTGTAAAATTGAATTCATAAGCTACGTTCTGTTACCTTTATATCAATCTTGTATAGAAACTTTGACAATGCCTGGTGAATGGCCAGGGATCATTAAGAAGACTCGGACTGTTATGGAATGCATGCACCGCTTTTGCCGTGAGTGCATTAACAAATCAATGCGTCTGGGGTATGTAATGGAAGTGTTTCACTTCTATGCTTACTTGGCTTGCCATGCCAGCTCCGTGGTTGTTGCTATTTATGTCTTATTTGTGACTATTGGGAATGGTTAAAGTTTATAGTAGTGTCATGTGTATATTACTCAGAATTGGATTAATGGATTGGTGCCTTTTTTTTCCAGGAACAACGAATGTCCTACTTGTCGTACACATTGTGCCAGTCGGCGTTCTCTGAGAGATGACCCAAACTATGATGCTCTTATTGCAGCTCTATATCCAGATATTGATCAGTATGACAAGGAGGTAAAACTTTCTTTTCTTTTCCCTTTCTTCTCTAGAACTTAGTCAAACACTGAACTGCTTTGAGTGCCAATTGATTCAGGAATTGGTTTTTCATGAAGAGGAGAGGACTCGCAATAAACAGGTCAGACCTAAGCTTTTTTATTCCTACTTAAGTGTATGTCATTATATCTGTAACTATGTCTATGCATGATTTTCTTGATTACATCACTGTTTCTTCATCCAGTCTAATCAAGACGGTAATTGTCACAAACCCCTGATGATTTCTTTTATCATAGCCATTGTCAACACCAGCATGCGTAGACAATATGAATTTATGTGGGATGCACCAGATGCCATGTTAATCTGCCCCGCCAGAATTAACTAAAAAAGGAATATCTTCTTGACATTCATCATGGCCATATCTGCTGCTAACTAATCTGATGCCACTCTAGTTTGTCTTGTTGAAGTACCTACTTTATTATCATCTTGATCATGTCTGCTGAGTAATTTATTCTATCATGCTTTATGTAGTATTGTTTCTTACGAATTGGACATATCTTTCTCACTTGTTCGGGATTCTGAGCTTGCTCCTATGCAGCATGTTACTAGAGTTGTCATGTGAGGATACACAGATAAAAAAACTACCAGGCTTTCAGTAATTGAACTGCATTCATGTTGCTGTAGACAAGTTACTAAGAGCATCTCCAATGGTAGGCTAAAGAGGCGTTGTAGAAAGTATTTGAGGAGAGAGAAAGTAATATAATAATAAGATTTGAGGAGAGAGAGTGTTGGTGGTTGTAGGATTTGCCAACGACTAGAGGCGTCGGCGCAAGAAATTTTTGAGGAAAGAGAATGTTATTTAATCTTGCTACTACTCTTGCTACAACTACTCTTGAGCCCACCCATTGTAGGAGGTAGGCTAAAGAGGGGTGGTAGGAGACCAAAATTGGTTCCTACAACGCCTCCACTGCAACGACCCATTGCAGATGCTCTAAAGGATTTCTTTGTTACCAATGAAAGTTTGAAGCTTTCAGTCGTGTTCTTATATGATTTGCCTGCTATTGACTGCATTGCATCTGTACTATGTATATGCTATTTCAAAAAAAAGAAAGAAAACATCAAGATAAGACTTTTCAGAACTGCCATAGTTTCCAGAATATGTTCTTGTCTCTGTTACACATTACTGTATACTGACATGTTTCTTCTTGTTACAATATGTTTGCATCCATGATTTGGTGGACAGATTCAAGCAGCAATTGCCCAAATTTCTCAAAAACAGACAGAAGCTCTGGTGAAAAGACGTGTTTTGGGTAAAGATGCAACAGGTGCATTTACCACAAGATCACAGCGCCGAAACACTCAATCAAGAAGAAGGCGTAACTACAGAGGCATTGAACATGGATCTGAAGACAATGAGGATGAAAATGACAACAATGAAGCTAAATATTCATCTTCTACTGATGACCTATGTGCCGAAGTTAGACATCGGAGGCAAAATAGGAGACATAATGGAGCTCGCCTGCCCCAGCCTTCTCCATCAGCTGCCAATTCAGATAGCATATGGAGCTCAGAAATGCTTGGTTGGGGTAGGGGTGGTACTCGCAGTCATACACGCCATAGTGGCTCCAACAGTAAGATTTCTCGAATCAGTAGGTTATCTAAGTTGGCTGATTATCTAAGGAGCACTGAAGTAAACTCTGATGAGGTATAATATTATACTGTTAAGCTATTTATTTCTTGAGTTAAGATTAGCATCTGCCATGGATCATCTTTGCTGATTGCATGTTCATTTTTTTCTATTTGGCATGGATTCTTTACGCAGGCTTTAAATCTTGCTATTAATTAGTCTTATATTTGCAGTTAGATGTTCATGTCATGCTTGTTTCTTCTGATACAAAAAGTGCTCCAAGTTTACAGCAGCCTTGCCTTCGCTGCCAACCATGTTTGTCTATCGGACACCTATGTGAAGTAAGATTTCTCTCCTGCTACTTTATGTGTGATTATTCCGGTCATATCTTCATTAGAAACCTCAGTGATACATGTGAAGCTGGTAAAACAGGGATCTGAGAGGCTATCTCCGCTCAGTATTCACATGTTCTCTCCAATTGAGTGTTTTTATCTAACTTGGTATTGCACATAATGAATTGAACACAGTATATTGCTAGCAAAATAGCGTTACAAGCTGAAGATATTGAAGTGTTGGCAGTGAAAGGGAATGATAATGCATGTCATGAGAAGTTGATCCTGAACCCTTCAACCTTGACGAGTGATCCAGATCCTGTTTCACTTCTTGTGAATCATTGCAAAGATAAGCTGCAAACTCTGGAAGTGCAAGAAGCTTTGTCAGTCCTTAGAGCCAATTTTGCTTCCATCAACCATCATTTGGTGAGTACACATATTTACCCTACATTACCATTGTTAAGTTTGAGTCTTGGCATGAGGATAAGAGAGTGTTGATATTTACTAAATGGCATAATCTATGTAGAAATGTAATTTTGGGGGCTTTTGTTTTTACTTAAAAGAGTTTGACTCAATCCATTTGTTTCCCCCTATACTATATTTCATTTGTGTATGGAACTAACTCCAAACAATTAACTGGTTTGCCTTTCTTCTGTCACAGTTTCTAGCCAAACAATTAACTGGTTTGCCTTTCTTCTGTCACAGTTTCTAGCATATCGGCAAAAAGAGACTAAATAATGTTGTTCATGGAACCTCAATTCAAGCACTTGTTCCTGTTGCAGTCTTGAAGATGTAAAGTTATGGAGTATGGAGGTACAAGGCAGTTCATGGATGAGCCAAGTGAGAACAACTCCGTCACTATCAGTACCTGGTTAGGGCATACTTGAAAGATGTAGACTTCGAATTCATTATAGTGTTTCTTTTAATGTCATTTGCCCTTGTTAATTCAATCACTTCGATTCCAGAATAAATGTAAATTTCTATTACATCAATACTACCTGAAAAGAGGATTGTTGTCTTAAAAGTTACTATACATATAACAAATGAGAATATTTGATTTTAGTTCCTCAATCTATAAGAATATTTTTCTGTTAGCTCATTGCATGAGCTATGGGAAACAGTAAAATGGACATCCCTCACCCTCCCTAAGGATATCTGTTTTTGGTTGATTTCTTTCAACAAACTTTAGAAAGCAATTTCTCGTTCTTTTACTCCGCCTGCTGGAATCTGGAGTAACTCACGAATACCTTCACAAACCTGCATGAAGAGGATCAAGAGAGATTAGAAATGAAAATGATGTTCATATGGGAAGCATTTGGTGAAGGGCCTTCATCATTTGGCATTCAGTATACATCTCACTCGGAATATCTTAAACATGTGAGCCCATTTTATTGGTTTCAGCGGTCTAAATCTAAACTTAGAGATTAATCATAATGCAACATGAAGATCAGAACGACAGGATGACAGAGAATTGAAAGAGATTAGTAGTACAAATAAAGCATACCAGCTTGATTTGGGCTTTAATTGATGCTATGAGGTGAGTGTACTCCTCAATTTGCCTGTACATGGTTATTCTCCATAATGAATTATGTGTGATCCATTTTAATAACATAAAAACGAAATGATCTAAAGGAGAGAGAGAGAGAAAGGACAAAAACTTTGAAGTTTCAAGAGAGGGAAGAGAACTGTACTTGGCTAATCTTTCTTCCCTCAGTGATATATAATTCAGAGCTTCAGACCAGGTGAACTCCACATGGAATCCAAGTCCAACATCCACAAAAATGCGTTGTGTGTCAGGCCTGAAACATGCAAAACCAATGAGGGAAGAAAGATCAACTTCTTGGCCAAAATATGAAATGTTGTGAGAATGCAGAGCATGTCCAGGTAAATACAGTCCCAAAATGGAAACACTTATTCATATATAAAATATGAACATGAAATGAATATAATGCACGCAAGACATACTCAAGAGCTAAACAAGCAATATAAAGCACCAAAAATGACACCGTGGATACTTACACCTCAGCTTGCATATATACTTCAGATCCAAGGTTGACCATTGTCCTAAGACTTGTGACACTGTTTTTCTCCAAATTTTCAATGTTCCTTCGCAAATCTGAGCTACAAGTTTAAGGTTAAGTGAAACACAGGCGTAAGAGGATTACAAACGAGGATGTAAATTTCAAAGGAAAAGGCACATTCCTCGCATTGACATTACTTACGGTGATTTTATTTAGCCGGATAGCTAGATGTGAGTGAGACAATCAATTAGTATGATTTAAGCACTGCTATGTATAATTTCATTGTTTTAGAGAGGATACAACACTTTCTGTTGTTCAAAGACCTTGTCCCTGTAAAGAAAAAGGAAAAAATAGTGAGCATGCTATAAGTAATAATTTGAGGTGACTTGATTGCAAATTAGAATAAACTAATGAACCTAGTGTGCAAGGATCTCTAATGTTTGATTATAAGCAAAGATAAAACCAAAAGCATCAGTAATACAAATAGAAATTGAGGTTCTGCTCTAATATTCTGAGGACGGCACATCTCATCGTTATACTTCGTTCTTATTTAATATGTCAGACACCAAACTGGAAGGAGCTGCTATGATTAGGTAAAGGTGATCGATACACAAATAAGATCAAATAAGGCAGGACATATACATGACATAAAATATATACCTTTGGGCAATAGCATGAACAAGATCTGGTTTCAAGCGGCAATCAACAAAATCCTCATATCTCTGCACTTTCTCCTGGCGAACACTGCTCATCTCAGTCCTGCTACATGATTACTTACATTTACATCAAACTAGGATCCTTATCAAGAATTCACTCCACTTCAGAATAGTATTAAATAGCAGCCATTACCAGTACACCCAGCCACCCAAATACGGTAGTCACTAAATAACAAGCCTACAACCCTCCTCAGCACCCTCATTTCTACTTAGACTGAAAAAACTGAAAAGAAAGCTATGGATTCAGAACCATTGACTTCATTCTTGCTACAAGAGGGCCTCCCTAGTTCATAGTTAGGGTATGTACACCAAAACAAGCTAGGTTATTGAAGAGCTCCAACTTCCATTAGTTCACTTGCAAATCTAAACAATAACACAATCTTCAAGTTTGGGAATTGAATGCAAGCATCCCGACATACATTGAAGTAATCAAGCTACAAACTTTGGTGTATACCCAATACCGAAAATCAGTGGAAAAAGAAAAAAAATGCGTATAACCAATAAATCTATTATTTTTTCAACTACCCATTCACATTTTTTGCTTTGAAAGATTGACCCAAATCCGATTACACTAGCCGATTGGATGGTTCGCCGGAATTTTCGCCGGCACCTATAAAGCAACCTTCCTCAATATCTCAATATACCCACAAATCCGAAGTAAGTCTCGGGTTGATTGTAGCTTAGAGAGCAGAATGAAGCTTACGTGTTCGCATCTGGCTGTAGGAGAGGCGAATGAAGGTTGCGCGGAGCCATTGGCCGGCGGCCGGAAACTTGAGATGGGTAGGTCGAGACACGAGACGCGGTGGAGAACTAGTGTGTGTGCACTGGTGCGTTTCACAATTACAACAAAGACCGAACAAGGCCAAGGCTGTGGTTATGGAGGAACGTTGAGGCTATTTTTGGTATATTGCGTCTATAACTTATTCAGAATGTACCGTACACAACCTCAATTTCCATTTTATAAATAAATAAAATTTCGTATTGATTTTGTCGTGGAGAATAATATCATACATTTCAGATCGAAGCATCACAATCTAATACGTACAAATAGTATAACAAACATACACATACATGTAATATACGTAGTAGTTTTCCACCACCGAACTCAAAACCCTCTCTATAAAAGATACGAATTGAACCACTGGGTGTCCCCTTAGGGACACTATTTTATCTTAATATCTTTGTAAATAAATAGTTAAAAATAATTATTTTACCATATTCTATGAATTTAAGAATTTACGGGGGAGAAATTGAATATTGTATGTTAGAAAAATAAATGTAATAAGATATGCATAATAATAATTCTTTCGTATTTTCGTATTTCATATATAAGGTTGTTGACACTTCCTCAACCATATATCTGGACATTCAACATCTTTGAATATGAAAATTCAAGTTTTATTTATAAATATTGATCAGATAGATAAAACAAATAAAATTGAAATGAGAAAAGAGGAAATGCATAATATTAATGCCGTATTTCTGTAAAAGAAAAAGAAAGTCAGAAATGACAAATGACGAAAATACCCCAAGTCCACCGAGCCAACATGTGTTGCTTTTCCTCGCGAACCTCTTGCCGTAGCATCTCACTCTGAACTCTTCTTCTTCTTCTTCTTCTTCCTCCTCCCCATCGTCCTTTCTCTTCCCACCCCATCGAGCTGAGATCGCCCCGCATTCGAAGAATCAACGGTTCAAAATGCCTGCCCACAAGCGCTCTTCGCCTGACAATCACGAAGACGAAGATCCCGTGCAAAACCACCACGCCAAGCAGCCACGCGACGCACCAGAATTCGAAGGAGGAGGAGCTGAACCAGAGCACCAACAGGATCCGCTGCGGCAGCAAGGAGAAGATGAAGTTGAAGAAGAAGGTGGGTCGCCGTATTTTCCGTGCTTTCTGTCTCCAAACCTTTCCTTGTGTGCGTATGTGTATATGTATATACACGTGATTCATATGTGTATGTATATGCAACTTGGGTTTGGTGTCAAATTGATTTAGATGTGATGGGTCACAATTGATTCGAACGATTGCGATTGTTTTCAGATTCTGAGAGCAACAGCGGCAGCACATCTCCGAGCAGTGACGAGAAACCAGAGTACTCTCTCCCCCTTGCGTTTCTTCTGGCTTAGTGCTTTACTTCTTCTGTGTTCAGATTGATGAGTTGCGAACTTGTTCATAGCTCTATTTTGCTGTTTTAATGTGCTTTGCCGAGAAGAGTTGAGCATTTACAGACTTTTCTCACGATGGGTTCGTTTTGCTTGAAAGGGGGATGAGGTTTGCTTGGGATTCAAATGTTGATGCTGGGTCTAGTTTTTTGTGCTGGCTCATTTTGACGTTTATTTCCTGTTTTTGGATTTAATGCTTACATAAGAGGTGATCTTGTATGATTCATATCTTTCTGGTTGTCACTGAAATTCACATCAGCCATAGTCCAATGATTCGTAGTTCCTTATGTTCACGATGATATGATTTTATGTCTCCACTTGTCATGGGAATCCCATGAATGTTGTAGAGTTCTTGAAGTATGTTGTGATTGATTTTTTTTTTCAGTGGGACTGTGATCTGTTGCTAGAAGAGCAACATGGAGTGTTTTGAAATCATGATTAGAAAAAATAAACTGATAAGAAGGTTGAACTTTGTGAATTTTCTATCGGCAGCATTATACTTTGTAGCCTGATTCTTCCTAAAGAATGTAGAAGATACACTAAGAGAAGTGGGTCCTGTTTAGAGCGTGCTTACATGATTGAGGCTGGCTGTTGATTGAACACCAAATTGAGTCTGAAAATCTGAACCATGAGTTTTTCATGAAGAGTAGATATTGATAGATTTTCTTTTTGAATCTCACCTTGTCTTTCTGAACATCCAGCTGTTGATCTTGTGACCCTTGTGTACATTTCTATTTGTTATGTATAAGTAGAAACTAAAAAAAAATTCTAACTTTACTCTTCCCTGCAGATTCATCTCCGTAGAACTATCCAATATTCGTAAAGATGTACAGTGTCCTATTTGCTTAGGTATTTCTTGTTTTGAATCCTTTTCATCTCTACTATTATTATTTTAGTATTGTGTCCTGGAGATATGATGTATATTGTGTTCAGGGTTATGAGCATGTTATATTAAAATAAGTGAGAAAGAAATGTCAGTTCTAAGGCCATCTGCTGGTTTGTAAGAAGTTTATGTTCGAAATGAACTTGGATAGCTTTTGGCTGCAACTAAGCATATTTTTTTCGTCATCATTCTTGAATTAGTATGTAAGAACTGATATTTGTTGCAAAGTACTCTGTCTCAAAGAAATAGGATTAAGAATTGAATTCACAATGAAGACTTGCAGTGTTTTACGAAAGCCTGTCAAAGGGAAAGGGTATGCATGAGCATCTTATTAAATGAATAATGTCATGAATGAGAGTTCCATCCTTTGTTTTTTTAACTGAAGGCTATATAAATTTATCAAATTTAAGCAATGTCATCCATGTATTACTAGAGTCAATTGGAGGTACGCCAAATTTTCTATCGTTTTGCACAATATTTGCTTCCAGATAACCAAATAGCAAGAGATGTAACCAAACTGGCCTACAAAAGGCTTCTGCATAGCTGTTTCCATTCAGATCTCCTGTCTTTAGTATAGATCCCTCCTTTTCTCTGCCTGCTTAAACTGCCCTAACCAGCAAGGCCATACTTTTATGCATTCATAGACAGCAACACCAGCCAAACTTGTATGTATTTATGCATTTGTAGACAAGGCATGTACGTTCACATGCGTATTTGAACATACTTGTACACTTATTCATATGAAAACACCTCTATGTATTTATATGCAAGCTTCTATACGTGCATATAGATCTGCAATCTGTAATAAAGGTGACATGCATTTCAATACCATATGGCATTTCAGATACTTGTTGATTCTAGATTACTTTTTGTTTATAAGTTCAGCTGCAATGCGCAATAGATAGAGCTCACTAGATTTTATAAACTTTACCTACATTCTCTTATGTTCACATCAGTTATTTAAAACAAACCTCGTAAAGAAACATTGTTAATGTCATTTGCGTGGACAGGGATCATTAAGAAAACAAGAACTGTGATGGAATGTCTTCACCGCTTCTGCCGGGAATGCATTGACAAATCTATGCGTCTGGGGTATGTAATGAAAGCCTTTTAATTCTGTGTTTATCTATTTCATCTTATTTACCATCTTTTACAGTTCCCTCAATTTTTTCTTGTCCAATACTGATTCTGTGAGGATATAAGGTTAAGAAACTATAGCTTGTACGTTAAGTAGCAGTTCCTTACTGGGGTTGATATATTGTTGCAGGAATAATGAATGTCCTGCTTGCCGCACACATTGTGCTAGTCGTCGTTCTTTGAGAGATGACCCAAACTATGATGCTCTAATTGGAGCTTTATACCCAGATATAGATAAATATGAGGAGCAGGTATCAGTTGGTCCTCATCTCTCTTTCACAATTTTATTTTTCCTGTGCTTTTCTGCCAATCAACCACTGTTTTGATGGATTTAATTATTTATTTCAGGAATTAGCTTTTCATGACGAGGAAAGGAACCGCAACAAACAGGTGAGAAATTTCAATGTCAATTTTGTACTTATTCTTTCTTGGGTTAATTTTGAAAAATTACCCTAAAGTATTGTCCACAAACGAAAAAATACCTAAAGTTTTGTCCACCAACTTCCGTTAGAAAAACGTAACAGGGAGAAACTGTGATGAATGTTCAGAATGAATGGTCTGGGCAGTTCTCCGCGGATTCAATAGATTTGTGGGCAATACATATTGCATTATAAAGTTGTGTGGGCAATTCATAATGCATTCTATAGTTGTGTGGGCAATACTTTAGGTTAGTTTTTGATAATTAACCTGTTATGTTTTTTAACGGAAGTCGGTGGACAAAACTTTAGGTATTTTTTCATTTGTGGACAATACTTTAGGGTAGTTTATGACAATTAACCCATCTTTCTTATATCTATATATGATAGTGAGCATAGTGATGAATAGTTTGGCTAACATCATCTACATTTATAAAGGGAATGGAAAGATGATGATAGCTTCTTGACTGTCATCATGACCATATATCTGCATAATACTACTGTTATATTATAGGGATAATGGCAAAAAGTACCTTGTACTCTCGGTTTTTTGCAGGTTGGTACCCTTATCTTCAAATCGTTGTGGGTTGTGACCATGAACTTTTATTTTGTGTCAAATTATTCTAAAATGACAATTTGCCCTTTACAATTTAAATTAAAAAATAAAAGTCAAGAATTTGATTAACTCGAGTACGTTAGTAGAATGAAAATTTTAATTGTGATAATAGAATTTTAAAAACCCCAAAAATTTGATTGTGTATTTTTCGTTTTTCTACCTTTTGCTTTTTATTTGAAAATTTCAAGGGCAAAATTGTCATTTTGGAATAAATTGACACTAGGTGAAACAAAATACAAGTTCAAGGCCACAGCCCGCAAATATTTAAAGATAAGGGTACCAACCTAAAAAAACTATAGTACATGATTTTTGCCATTATCCCTATATTATACCAAGTTGTGAACTGTTTGACATGTCGTTTTGTAACAATAAAATTAATTGGGACCATAATAAATTCTGAGCTATATTTACTAAACTGCATGTGCATATGGAGAAGTCAAATTTCTCAATATGGCCTGTTGCTTGCTTGACATTCTGTATTCTTCAATGATTTGCTGGACAGATTCAGGCAGCCATTGCTGAAATTTCTCAAAGACAAACTGAAGCTCTGGCTAGAAGACGAGCCTTAGGTAAAGATGCAGCTGGTTCATATATGGCAAGACCACAGCGTAATCATCAGAATGCTCATTCAAGAAGAAGAAGAAACAGCAGAGGTTCTGAGTTGTTGAGATATGAAGACAATGATGATGAACAAGATAATAATGAAGGCAAAGGTTCATCTTCTACTGATGAACGTTCTACAGCATTATATCAACAGCATTATAAGAGGAGACGTCCAAGAACTCGCCCCCCTCAATCTTCTTCATCAGCTGCTAATTCAGATGGTGGGTGCCTTGAAAATGATTTAGATTCAAGCCGAGAAATGCTGGTTTGGGGTAAGGGAGGAGCTCGTAGTCATACAAGAAATGGCATTTCTAGTGGTTCAAACCACAGAAATACCCAAAACAACCGCTTATCTAAGTTGGTTGGCTATCTTCGGAGCTTAGAGGAAAATAAGGAGGAGGTATAGGTTGAGGAGTTGGACCATTTTTAGAGTAACCGTTAAAAACATCAAGCCTAAAGATTCTTACTAACAGGTAACTAATTTCCAAGGGGACAGACCTAAATCATGAATGCAATGTGCTTTGGATCTTACTCCCTGGAGTTTCTCCAGTCTTTTTTTTTGTAGACTGTAACTTGTAGGTTGGTGTAAATTATGATTTCTATGTTGGGTTTAAATAATCTGTTATTAAATTTGGTATCTTTTGTTTGCAGTTTGATACAAAGTCCCAAGTTCGCAGCAGCCATAAGTGTGTCGCGTAAACATCTACTGAAGTGGGATTTCTGTGCTGCAAACTTACTTTTGGATTGTGGCAACATGGAGAAGTAGAGTTTTCTTGGTTGATAAATTTAACCATAGCTGAGCTGTAAATTCTGGATGAGCAAGAGAAAGGTAATTTATATACATTTAACAAGGACCCCTCGGTGAGTATACTTTTGGACTGGCAATCTCGGAGAAGTAGATTGTCCCCAGTAAATCAATTTAACCAACGCTGCTGAGCTGCAAATTCTGGATGAGCAAGACACACTTAAACTGCTGGAAAGTTGAACTCTGCTTGAATTTTGCTTTCTCAACCATTCTATTGGGAAATATAGGGATGATGCTTCCTTGTTCTGTTTGATGTTGAAATTTGTAATTTGTAGAAAGTATGTGCTTTGAATGTGATTATTTCTCACAATGGTAGAAAATGTTATGTTATGTCAGACAGAGATTGTAGCAGCCCATTTAGTTGCATAAAAACATCAGGTCACTATATATGTAAATGTACTTGATACAATTCATGTTCATGATACAATTCTGTTGTTTCAGAGAGAGCACAAAGATTTGAACTTGATTCACTCCCGTCGAACTTTGCCAGTGTTAGTTGCCTATTACAGGGTTCAAGAGGTTCTTGAACAGTATCAAATTCTACCAACACCCCCTTTCACCTCATTTTAGCAGCAGCACTGGACGTTGCTGCACCCACAAATCTTCGCCTTTCCCTCCTTTCTAACACCTTTAATTTTGGGGACTTGGGCTCTGTTACTTCCTTGGATGACCTATGAAGCAAATCATGACATAAAACAAATCAATATACATGGTTTTGTATGACAAAGCCAATCCAGAGAGGGCATAAAAGAAAATTACTTCTGGGGAAGAAAAGGCTGGCTGAACTTAGGCATAGGCCTTGCATGGGGGACCAGCGTCCTTCTCAACTGTTTCAATGCCTTCTCTTCCTCCATCTGCAAATTACAACCCCATTTGAGAACTTAGATACAACACACAACTAGCACTTAACAATGAAGTCAACACATGAGATTGATTAATACCATTCTTGCAGCTTCGCTCTCTTCTCTATATCTCTTGTACTTTATTTCCTTATCCTTAATCTGTATTTTGTAACCAACTTGCTTCGTAAGTAACCCATTAAGAGACATATTTAATGAATACATAAACGATAAATAGATATACCTTTTTATCAAATTCTGCTCTATCCATGGCCCTATTATCCACATGGAGATTGAAATCCTCAACTTGGGTAAGGGGTCTGCGAACCCTCTCTGGAACTGGTATTGGGTCCCTGAGCAGTGAAGAAAATTCATTTGAGCATAACTGACCCTGTGATACTTTTAGGTTAGCATTGTTCATATATATCTATTGAATAGTGCTTACTCTTTGAGAATTGGCTGGGCCTTAAACATCCTCCTTTGTGCTTTTTCCTTTTCCACCCTTCTTCTTTCCCCCACTTCTCTCTGTTGTTCTTCTTCATGTCTTACAAGGCTCTCCAACTGGAAAGGTTCTGGCTTTGTGGGTTGTTTGGGCTCTGGTTTTGGAGGAATCTGCATACAAGGCAAAGATTGGTAACATAGTAACAGTTAGCATCTGATCATCATTTCCATATCGAGAATCTTAGCATGAGTTAACAAAGGTCTTACAACAGGATAATCGGTTGTGTAAGGATATGGGTTAGCCTTGCGAATCCTAGCTTGTTCCTCTTCCCACTGCTTCTGCATAACTTCAGTGAAAAATTTCCTCTCCTTCTCTGCCCCTCTTTCCTGGAGTCATGAAAAGCAACACTAAAGCAACAGGAAGAAATAGAAGTAAAATTTCCATCACTAGTAAAAGGCCAAGAATGCCACTGTACCTCAGTTTGGAGATGGAATGGATTTGGTCTTGTGTTTCTTGGTATCTGATTGGCATGACAAGGTTCTGAATTCAAAGAAAGCTAAAAAGAAGAAGAAATAACATGGTGAGCAACAATATTTATCGTATTGATAACAGGAAGACTGATCAACAATCCATTTTGATTGTTTTACCTTGTCGAATGAATCAACAACAGTAGCAGGAGGCGGTGGAATCCTCTCATTTGTTGCAAAATGGAATTCCTGAGGCTTGGTTATTTGCTTCTTCTCATTACAGAAAATTCCCAGGCCTCCTTTACTTTCAAATATCTACATAGACAATGAAAATTGGTATCAATTAGAAAACTAGAACCAGCATTCTGAAGTAGAAATGAAGAGTGTGCGACAGATACCTTTTTATTTAAAGGCTTGGCTCTGAATTTGGGAATTTTTTCAAGTTCCTCTAGCTCAAGTTCAGAAGAACTTTTCACGTTTAGTGGACGAGCCCTCTGTGACGTTTGGAGGGCTGGGGATTTGGGATTAGTTAAACATGGTTTCCATTGATTATGCTGCTGCAAATGAAACAAAAATTCATTAGTGTTTTTTGCAAGGATGAAGAATGATGAAAAGAAGCTCTCTTGGCTAAAGAGATAAACGGACTGCATACCTGACGAGACTTCTCAGTTGAAGCTACTGATGCTGATTCTGCATTCAGATTTGCCCTTTCCATTGTCACCAGATGGAACTCCTGAAACAATTACAAAGTTCCCATAATTAGCATACGAGCTACATTTGTGTATCTAGTCATCCAGTTTGCGGTATGGTACCTGAAACTGCGGAGCCTGAGGTACAGTTTTTGGTAATGCAGGTAATGTTGGAGCTTTTAGTATCTGTATAAACATACACAAACACATATTGAGTGATGGTACATAACAAGTGAAAAGGAGAAATATTTTGCTGGTAGCAGAAGTTAGTTTAGCCCGGTGCAGCATAAGATACGCAGGCTTTTGTAAATATGTTACACGGCAAGATTTATATCAACAACATTGTCCAAAATAGATCCTACAGCTACTACATAGCTGAAGGAGCTCAAGAGCAACAGTTATCAGTTCTTCAATTTATAGCACCTCAAAATCCTTATTCAAACTTAGGAAACTCTAACTCATACCTTCTCTTCATAACCAACTGAGAAAGTAGAATAGGAACTTTCATACCTTCTTGTTCAGTGGTCGAGCTTTGAATTTCGGAATCTTAGCCATCATTTCTTCCTCAAGCTCAACAGTACTCTTTACTTTGACAGAACGAACCCGCTGAGATGTTTCAAAGTCAGGTTCCTTGGGCCTCGTCAATGTAAGCTTGGGCTTCACCTGTAAGTAAGAAGCATAACAGCTAAGCACATGTATACAACCAGAAAAAAGAAAGAAAGGAATGATGGTAGTCGTTGTTCGCATACACGTGAAAGAGAACTGTTGGGCTTTGGGAGTGACAAGTCTCTCGTACTTGACTGGAACTTCCTCATCATCTCTGCCATTGAAACAAATGGTGCAGTTGGTTCACGGACATAGACCTTAGTTGCAAAAACCATTTGACAAGTCAGTCACAAGATTACATAGAACTTCAGGTGTAGTCAACAATTTGGGAAAAACAGTAAACCTTTCTGTTCTCTTTGCTAGTTTTATCAGAAGCCACGGAGCATAAGTTGGAACTGCCCTTACTAAGACCCAGTTTGGACTTGTGAAGCAAATTTTGGGGTTTGACATTAAGTATCTGCGAAGTTTGGTAAGGTGAGTGAGTAAAAGGAGAACCAAATGAGGCAAACATGAATAACTACAGAAGTAAATAATAAGTACCTGTCTAGATCTTCCACCATCCAGCTTCTGACGCTTAATGGCTTGATTTTCTTGAGCAAGAATGGGAGTCCCAGAAGTGGTCTTTGAGTGTGTATCCCTACACAAATATAAAGGTCATAACACTCAGTTCTGTACAGTAGCATATGATTAGCTTTCTGAGGCAAACCATGATTTGTGAAGATGCTAACCAACCTTCTAATACTAGATGCCTTGATGCCTTTAGCTTGTGATGATTGTAGCCTATTTTTTGGCCCAAGTGCTGATGGGTTCTTTAACAAACTAGCTATCCTCCTAGCTGTCTGCTGCTTCTTGGAATTGGTTACCGGGTCTCCTTTTGTAGCCGTTACCTGTGCATTTGGAGTGCAACAATCTTTGGTTCCAATTGGAACTGAGGAGATGCTTTCGTCCTTGCTATCAGTGAGTTCAGTGCTCACAAGGGATGAAGTTCTGTTGAGAGAAACTTCAATCAAAATGAAGCCAAAGCAAAATGTGTAGAAATGAAATGACAATTTTGAGACTCAGAGTACCAACTAAAACATACCTTCCAATTTGTTGAGTGCATGCAACATCTTCATTGCCTTGGTCTGCTTTACATGTATCCTTATCAGCAGAAATCTGAAAATGACACGGTAATTAGAGAAGTATATTAACCATTAACAAAAATATACCAGGTTAACCAGTATCCTATTTAATCACCCCATCATTGACAAGGCTCGTGGTGCTTTCATCTTTGGTATCACTGAGTGTTACTTCTTTCTTCATATCAGCTTTAGATGATGCTTCTGAAGAACATGATGATTCCGAAGTCTGCAACAATATGACAATATTTATCCATCAACGTTTCCCAATAATTGGAGTTGAATAGGAGAGCTGAGATACATGGAATCATCATCACCTTTTGCATGTTGTCTGCTTCACTAAAATCACACATGCTTTCCACTGTGACAGATCTACCAGCCTTGATTTTCGGCATAAAAGCTGCATATAGAGACCCATAACAGTTTTAGATGAATAGATGTCATATTGTCCACCACTAAGTCCTTAATCAAGCATTCAAAAGCTTAACCAAAATTCAACTATTTCATTATTAAGGAAATCATAAAGTACTAGTGATAAAAGAGAAAATTAATTCACTATTTGTATGTATTTTAATTTCTAATTATGATTACCGTCCTTGCATTTTTTTCATTGCATCAAGACATATTACTAATCCACAACAAGAAGACTAAGCATCGAGATGCTAACAACTAACAATTACTTTAAACCTCACACAAGCCTGTTTGGTTGCTAAGGAACTGCCAGCATCACTTATCTAAGTGCAAAGAAGAAACCTCAGAACAACACCCTGAAAAAGCTGGAGGGAAGATTACCCACATCCCCTGTTCTATTGCCAATAAACAGTGGCAAACTGCCATCACCTTCAATTCAGATTTCAGCCCTAATGGAACCCAGTTTCATAATTTTCAAGACCATAACTTTCTATCACTTTCCTACAGATTCTCAACTACCAAACGCACCCAACCATTTCCCTGAATTAAAAATAACCTTGACCTCGAAATCAAATGTCACTGCAAGTACCCAATTCCATACACCTAATTGAACTCAGTTTCATAATATTCAAGGCCATAAACTTTCTAGAATTTTCCCCCAGATTCTCATCAATGGACCCAACCATTTCCCTGAAGTAAAAAAAAATAAATAAATAACGCCCAATTCCCTATAAACCCTAACATGCACATACATCCGTTCCAGAAGGCTCAATTTGGGTAATTTGAGTTCCAAATTAAAAATATTGATTTGTAAATCCTAATCAAAATCAAAGAACATCAATAAAAGATGCACGTACACGAAGGGGGCAGCAGATAGCCGTTTCGAACCACAGGAAAAAAATATAAGAAAAAGAATCTATTTGATTCCTTTCAATTCCAACTTGCAAAGATCAAATCGAATAAATCTCAAATTCAGTTCATATAACCCCAAAACAATGAACAACAAAGACATGGAAAATCGTAAAGAGCAGCAAGAAGAGGAGCATACGCGAAGGGGCATAGGCTAGGGAAGTTTCAAACCAGAGCTCGGCCTTGCGAGCGTCCTGGTCGGTCTCGCCCCTGACAAAATCGAAGAACCTCGGCGCAGAGAACTCGTAGATTTCGTCGATCATCATCATCATCATCATCCCGGAGCTAGACCCATCAACTTCAGCCATCGGCGATTGGGGCTACTGTGCAGGAAAGAACATACAAGAAGTAGAGGAAGAAAGGGTATGTGAGTGACAGGATGGCCAAAGGAGAGAGTGCAGGAGGAGTCTATTTGAAATCCGTGCAACGGTCAAGTTTTTAATTTGGAGAGGAGCATGTTTCCGAAACGGCTACATGTCTCCAACGGCTATATGTATTTAGTTTCCTTTCCATACACTTAAGAGCATGTACATTGGAACGAATCGTAACCGGAAATCGGAGATCAGAATTGGTGATGGTTTGCAGTGCGAATCAGAATTTTAGAGTAGTTCCACATTGTGCGAACCATGGTTTGCAGAAGTGCTGAGTGGATGCTGGCTGGATAAATTAATT
>JAYMSV010000055.1:0-5000 GCA_036897745.1 Erodium moschatum
GATAGGTAAAGATACGGGGTAATACTTCATAGCATAAGTAGCATAATCCAAAATCCTTCTTATGTTATGAGAGAAAGAGACCTCTTTTGGCTTTACTTGCCCGATGGAGATAATAAAGTTGCTTGAGAATTCGTATTTACTCTTATCTTAATATGGAGGGGCATAATCTTGTAACAAGAGAAAAGGTCATTTATGGTCAAGGTGAGACACCCAGTTACTTACGGGATAGGGCGAAGACGAAAAATGCCCATTCAAGATACAAGGGGGCTCGAACGTTAGTGAGAGGTACCAAGTTCTCTAATGCAATGAAGAGGGATTTCTAGATGGATGAGGAGACATACGTGAAACATTCACAACCTCCAGTTTCACCAGTTTCAGATACGGATACGATGGAATATTAATAGACGGAAGAACCTTATGAAGAGTAATCTCCTGACTAAGCTGTGGATTATACTCAGGAATAGCACGAGTTGAACCCCTATAACTCGAACTTTGATAGGTGCTGTCTATGCCCTCACTTTTTCTGTCGGAAGTAGACTTTCTTGATAGACTCCGGTCCAATATAAGAAGAGGTCGAAATCAACAGATGGGCTCTAAGAAGTACTCCTTTCTTGCCTCACTCTGCCCAACCGGGAACTGGGAAAACGCGATTCGATTTGTTGTTAAACGATAGACATCTACGCTCTTTAGAAGGAAGCAAAGAATATCAAGTATAAATAGGGGTTGCCCCCTTTGAAACCGAAACATACTTGCTTTTCGGGATGTAGGTCTTTCAGTGCCAAGTTACTCGAATGAAGAGGGAAAAGACGAAGGATAGCTGAGTAAGGTATAAGGAAGATTCACACGAAGAACATAGTCCGAAGAATAGGTTTACTCGACTGTATACGGGGAAATCCCCCGGTGTAGAACCAAAGAAAGTATTCAACAGAGCATGGATTTCTAGGAAAGAAACCTCGATTAGTGGTCCGCGTTGAGAGAATCCAACTTACGCTACACAAGCAAACAAAGAGAGATAGTCAGGTACCTTTCCTGCGAAAATCGAAAATAGTTCGAAGGTCTGTGCTCGTAGTAGGGGATAAGAAATCCCATAAAAGTGGAGAGGTCTATATTGCTCGAACGCTAGTGAAGAGGGGAGGAATCTTATGCATAACATCCTGAATCTGAAATCTGAGCCAGCCGAGGAAGAAAGCTATTTATACTCCGATTTGATTGCTTTAGGTTTAGGTACTCTTTTAAAGGGAGCTCAGAAGCATACTGTCAAGCTAATTGTAATTATAAGGGACAAAGGGCATACCATCAGATGAATCAAGGCGATACGATAGATTATTTAAGCCAGTTCCATAGGCGTATTTGAACCCCGACTTTTCACAAAAGGCATGAGGCTTAGCAGATTTCTTACTCGACGGGAAGTGAAGTATAGGTAAATCTTGTCTAATAATAAGCAGAATCATAAATGGAAGATGAAGTTGAAGAGTAGCCTCCAAATGATGCGGAATCTCGTGACGCGGATCCTCATCCTCTAGAATATCCTTCTTCAGAATAACCTGTAAAAGCAGCGGTTGATTACACTCTTGAATAGCCAAATGAATAACAAGCAGTCTCAAGCTAAGGAGCTACTCTTTTTAATCTGGGTCTTGCTTTGGAACGAGGTACCCATCTGTGGCTCACCCATAGAGGAAAAACCCATGTCTAGAGAATGAGGTCGCTAATTCACTTGCAGCGGCGATAAAACCATTTTTACGATTAGGAGCACCGGGCCAATCTTCACCACCTGGCATCAAAAGTAGCAAGTATGGGTTTCGCTCCTTCCCCGATTGGCATAAATGGAATTGTTTGGACTTGCTTAGTTTTGGTACAATGAAAGGTTAGCTTTAGCTACCTACAGTGTAAAGCTCCATATGCTAACCATCAACATAGAGCAAGGCAAGAAAGTAGCTGCTGTAGAAGGGGAGGCACAAACAACAAGTGATGTAGCAACTCAAGGTCAATAATCCGAAACAGGCTCAAGAGAGAATGAAACTACGGGCTCAGTAACATGGAAGTGCTTTGGGAATGGAAGGTACAACGTAAAGTAGCGAGTATAGGTAAGGAGCTACGCCCATAACATATAACAGCAGCATCCTATTTATTAGTCTCGAATGAAATCTTAATTATACGGTTATTGATATCTCATCAAGAGATACGCAAGAACAAGAGGGAGCGATCTATCTCATATAGAGGGAGTGCAATGAAATCGATAGACTGCTAGCTAAGTAGAAGCAACTGAGTGGACCTGCATCTTAAGATTAAGAAGTCTTACAGTATATCTATCCTCCATCTCCAGAGATTTACCTGACTCGAGCCGAGGTACCTAGTCACTCAAACAAAGAGCCAAGGTTTGAGCTAGGTCTCCGAACCAAGGTAAAGGCAAAAAACGGATTCGTGAACAGCAGATAAGATCATAGCGCTTATTCCGACAAGGCTGAACAAGAGTAATAGCAAGAGCAAACAAGAGAGAAGATCTTTCATTCGTAAATAAGGGGTTGAACCTTTCCTTTTCTTTTGGAGGGACCCTTTTCCTAGGTCTTTTTAAGCCCTAGCTCAAACCTAGGGCAGGACACGTCCAAAACTTTTTGGTACTATACTGGTTTCGAAGTGGGGATCTGTTCCCTTGGCATCGGTTCAGTTCACAGTGCTCAAGGCTCAACGCGATAAGGGATCATAGGGAATGGGATCGATCTAAGGTATGGGCTCCACGCTCTACCGTATTCAGTACAAGGCGATCAAGCGAAATGGAGATGAAAAGGAGGGTTAAAAAAGGTCAGTAGGATAGGAAGTAAGGTAGTCAAGGAAGAAGGAAGTGTAATGGGAGCTCGGTCTTCTGTCTTGGCTTGGTTGTCTCAATTGGTATTTGTTTGCTTCCGTCTTTTCTAGAGAGAGGGTTTGGGGTTTACAGGAAGGTAAGCTGACCTATGGTTGGTTGGGAGGGTCTGTGCTTATTAGGGCTGGCTCTATACTCTGGTGTCAATTGTAAGCTTTGCTTGTTCAGGTAATCAATATTACAGTTTACCTAAAATGAAAAAAAGGGAAGTTTACTCACAATAGCAGTAGGGTCCCTTGGTTCGGAGACCTAGCGTTTTCAAACCTTGGTTCGGAGACCTAGCTCAAACCTTGGTTCGGAGACCTAGCGTTTTCAAACCTTGGTTCGGAGACCTAGCGTTTTCAAACCTTGGTCTTCCTAAACTATTTACGTGCCCACTACTGGCGTATAAGTATCTACCGTACTTGCCTTGGTTTAGTAGCGGTATGGTCTCCCTTCCTTTTGAAAGGAATCTCTGAAAGAACCCTCATCTATCGAATCAGTGACTTCGTTCCATCGTTCAGCACCCAACCCATAAGGAAGGCTTCGGAAAAGAATAGCTATAGTATCCCACGTGAATAGGAGAAGGAAGGATAAGTCACAGGTGAGGAACTTCACTCAAAGCTGGAAAAGAGCAGTTGTGCAGTTGTTTTAAAATGTGAATTTATCATATAGTCATGTACTAATAGCAAACCTCTATGCTCCATAAGTATTGTATTGCTTGATTTCACTCTCCCCTCTTAAATGATGGGTGTGGTATGTAGGGGTTGTGTGTAATTCTTTGCTACTTTGTATATGGGATCTTACTTCTGGAAGACCTGACCTGATTAGCAATGTCTTTATTCACTCATACTTGAGCTTGCTTGGCATGTAAAGAGGCAGTTGTCAATTTCTTTTAGTATGATGTAAAATGTAGCAATATGCCTTTAAACTGACTCACTTTTGTTTGGGATATGGCTGGTTCATGTTGACAAAATGTATTCTCTTAACATATAGAATTTTCTCCTAGCCTAGAATGTAAAATGAATCTCTTGACATTTGTATTCTAGTTCCAAGAGGATCACACGCTATTCAGGAATTGAATTCCATATTCTAGTGAGTGTCATGAGAAGTTATGTAATTAGGTTTACACATCTGGAACTTTGCTTGTGACCAATTAAGAGGTATTTCCCCCCCCCCCCGAATAATATATATATATTTTTTTGCGGAGAACAGAGAATAATTCGGAGGAAAATTGGACGAAATTTGGGATGTTATTCTTTGAAGAGGATAGAAAGTATTGAGAATGCGTCACGGCCTACTTTTTCAGAAAAAAAATGCAAAAATGACTCCTCTTTTTGATACACCGAGTCTTCATGCACTTTTTTGCACTACCTTTGAAATTTTATTAAAAAGGTAGCAGCTATAGAGGAATCAAGAGATCTGTCAAAGCTTACAGTGACGGTCAACAAAAGCTATTGAGCA
Organism: Erodium moschatum; assembly: GCA_036897745.1. Classification (NCBI taxonomy): domain Eukaryota; kingdom Viridiplantae; phylum Streptophyta; class Magnoliopsida; order Geraniales; family Geraniaceae; genus Erodium; species Erodium moschatum. The sequence goes on from JAYMSV010000055.1 coordinate 4,304, forward strand.
AGATCCTTAAGCCGAATACAACTATATAGTGAAAGTAGCGGTTATTGCCATTGAAGATAAAGAGATTAGGAAGGTATTCTTGGGAAAGAAGACCAATGTAGCTAGCCTAGCTCTTCCACCACTGGCTAAATTAACATTCCTTCACGGGGGACTAGACTTTGCTAACGTATCTGATTGATATGCCTTTGTTCGCTTTCACAGTTCCCTTTGGATAGGATAATGAACCTAGTTCGCATTGCAACTTTGAATGCTCATAGGTAGAGACGATCTCAGGCCAAAGTTGACACGGGTATACAACAAGACCCAGGCGTCAACTTTCCCGTATGAGCATTCGGTACATGTATCAGTCCGTGGAAGAGTGAAAGGGTCACCCACCACTACTGATACTGAGGATCTCCCCCCCTAATCTTAGATAGGTCGTCTTAGGAAAGTATACTGGATCGTAAGACACGGGGTTCGCTTCATTGCTGTGCTTACACACTAGACTACCCTTCTCCGAAAGCTCCGCCTATACCAACTTTGCCGAAACGTTGACCGCAAACGAAGGATGGCCAGATCCCGGTCTCGGTTCCCAGGGTTAGATTATTCCCTCTTATGAGCCTACTCAGATCAGAACTAAACTAGTCAATTTCTGATCTTTCGCCTATCGGCCGGCGCAACCTTCGCATTTCCTGCTGAGATCCCAAGTCCCCAAGTG
>JAYMSV010000055.1:10000-24652 GCA_036897745.1 Erodium moschatum
TGTCTCGCGTTACCGTACCCCTACCAGTTTAGGCATGGTACAGACTCAGCAAAGGAAAGAAAGTAGGTTTCTCATCGATCGGGAAATCTATACAGATATCGATAGAGAGGGCCAGATACGAAGTCTAGAAGGGAAAGGTTTCACCCAGTTTCCGTTTTCCCAGTTTAGGTTTATAGGGATGATTCTCATCTAGCAGATTTAGTTTACGACCCATCTTCTCCTCTAGAATTTAGGGAAGAACCTGTTTCAGAATATCCAGTTTCAGTTTATGAAGAACCAATTGTTTATGAAGAACCAATTTATGAGTATCCAGTTTGTTATATTTTTTTTATGATATTCCATTAATCCACATAAGGCAAACCTAGTCTTTCCTCTTAAACATCTGGAATATCTAGAAGATATCCAGAGAAGACGAGCTAGAGAAACAGGGATTTATCTCTCTCGCCCTCATAGGGCGAGGAACGGTGGTCTCGAACGCAGTGAAGAGGTTTGCAGTGCAGTGGGATTTAGTGGCTCACCCGTTGAAGGGTGAGGTCTCCTTTCAATCGATCCTGAAAGGTGAGGGTGGACTGTTAAGGAGAGGGATTTCTTTCTCGAACAAAGGGAAGAGGGAAGGTAGAACTCAAACAGGTAAAACACGTATCTCCTAGGCAGTTTCGGGATAGTTACCTCATATCAAAACTATGAAAGGGATCCCTCCCTCGAACGAAGTGAAGACGGAAGGAACCACTCAAGCAAGGAAGCTAACCGACTCAAGTAAGGAGAACCAATACAGCAGGGATTCCTGACCCATCTAGCGAAGTTGTCTCGTTTTACGTATCCCGTCACAAATACGCTTTTAGTGATGGTACAACCTCAGTAAAGTCAGTCAATCTGGTTAGTTGCTTGACTCGAGGTAAATCGATACATACGAAGAGTACAAGGTCTAGAAGGCCTGTTGAATCTTAATCTTTATGATAGGGAAAACAAACATATATCAGACTTCTTTATATACGTGAAAAGCTTGGAGGACTTTCACGGGTAAATCTCTAATGTAGGTGCTTGCTTTCACGAACGCACTCCCCTTACCGACTCCACCGTAAGACCTCAACCGGCGCAGTTTAGTCACTTCCAGCCCTATTCAGTGAATTCGAACCCCTGAGATTCTTCCACTTGAATGTGTACCCGCATCCTCCCTTTTGTGCCCTTGCAGCGTCTGCTCGTACCTCAGTGTACGTGACTTCTTCTTGCTCAGTCAAAAGGAATTCGAAAGGCACTACGAGCGCATGTCATTTTATATGCCCTCGCTGGGATTGATGATGCCAACCTCAAGCAGGCGTACTTAAACTCCCTACCTCAACCACTGGGAAATGAGACAGCCAGTTGTCCTATTCAAACAGAACCGGGAGAGCTATACCAGATGTCAATTGCGGCATTAGACAAGCTGTGTAACCTAGGCTTTACAACCTAGCGTTTTCAAACCTAGGAAGTTCTTCAAACAGCTACAAGAACAAGGAAAACTCCTAGGAAAAGCCTATGATCGCCCTGAACTCTCTAGCAAGTGTAATAGAGAGAAGAGGTCCAGTTGCTCAGGAGAAAGGCAAGGAACTAAGTGAAAGCCGAGGTTTTGCAACACTTGGTCTTCGAGCCAAGGTTCTTATAGAACGCTAGGCCTTCGGGCCAAGGAACGAAGTGCAGATTTACAAGTCTACCAAGAGACAGAGAGTTGAAATTCCGGAAGAAGAAAGGAAGAACGTGGCTCAAGGAAGTCAGCCAGATGCTACATCTGCAGGAAGAAAGGTCACTATGCCAAGAGATGGGGAAAAAAGACGAGACTTTGTGGGTCGTCTTGCTCGAGAAGATCTCAGGGGTGTGGGCGTAGAGTCCATATTTTCTCTGGATGATGAAGCCACAGAAGAGACTATCCTGGCCATGGGAATAGAAGCGGGCACTTAATCTTCAGATGACGAGGAAGACTTAGAGCTCATTGATCTATATCCCCTGAGCCTACTAAAGGAGAATAGAACAAAAGCCCATCTAGCAAGTCCCTACAAAGAGAACAGATCCTGCTACCACACCACAGAATGGCCATTCCATCAAGCTACATGATTCATCCGGAGAGCGGGAGATGACAGATGGTGCAGAATCGAAGAAATCTTATAGGAGGTATTGGCTGATAAGAGCACCCAGGCACTGATGAAAGACTTCCTTCAGTTGTATATCTGCAAATATGGCACAGACTCTGGACCCCTGTTGTGCCTCCCTTACTGAGAGACCCCTTTTCCTCACCACCTTCGAACGAAACCACAAGCACTATGGTTATTTCCCTGAAGAGGCTTATCTACTGCTATGGTAGAAAACGGATCAGCGCACTATAGGTATCCTGATATACAAGCATGCCGTGTTACAAGATTTGGCAGGATACACAGGAACCCAAGAACGGTAGCAGTGTGACACCCTACACCAATGGATGACACATTTCCATAGTGTTGACTGGTGGGTAGAAAATATACAGGCGCGTTTAGCCCTCCCCTTAGCAGAACTACAAAGGACTTTTCACCTTAGCAGTCGAGTAACTAAATAAAAGCCTTTCTTCGAGAAGGAAGTCTCCCTTTAGGATAGAAATAGAGCCCTCAGTGCGTACCTTTAATGCTAGAAAATAACCTCTCCCTCTTCGAAAGAGATATGAATAACCTACAGGAGAGCGCTTGCTTTCAGACCTCTTCACGCTGTTATCTATTGAGCAGCTTCGCTCCTTCTTTTTGAAGCGAAATCGTTATGCTTTCTTTCCCTATATAGCAAGTTAGCAAAAATGTATGCTTTTTTGACCCGATTCCTTACTTTACTAAACTAGGCCCTTTCTGATGAAACTGGGCGGGAGTTCCGCTCTTTCCTCTTAAGCTGCAGGAGAGACTAACGGACCTATCCTTAGTAAGCAGTCTAGCGACTAGGTACCGATTGTTTCATAAAACTGGAGCGAAGCCTAAGACTGAAATGAAAGTCGAGTGCTTCCTTTAGGTGAAAGTCCCCAGGGAAGCCTAAAGTACGGTTAGGATGTCAGAGGAAATGTATTACTCGAGCTGCTGCGAAGAGGCTCAATCGCCTGAGGGACGGACGTAGTGACTCAAACTTGGTCAAGAGGGTTGCCTCAGGTAATAGAATTAGGGTTGCCTAAGGTAATAGAATTCTGACTCTTCCTATTCCTATTTACGATTCCTTGTCTTTCTTAGCTCTCACTGGATGTGAACCCCAAGATTCTGAGAAACGGTTCATGCATAACTCTCATCGAGAGATGCGAAATTGTGCATCAACGAACGTGTTTGCTTTCAATGACAATCTGTATGTAATTCATTGGCATAGTTTCTAGGGCAGTCAATCGATGAGAAGGGAGAATCAAGTTGATAGTCTTAGCCATAAGAAGCGTAATCGAGGAAGCCATTTCTATATCGGAATAGGGGCCCAACTATCCACTGTTAAGTAAATCTTGCCTGTGAATGTCTACCCATCTGCTTGAGGCCCTCAGAGTGGAGCACTTTGTAGGTATTTGAATTCTCTCATTAGCTTGCTTAGTCCGCTGGTAAGATGACCTTGAAATAAGGACCCATTCATTGACCCTCCGAAAGTGTTGATTTACCTCTATATTGGCAGGATCTAGCAAACTAGAAACAGAGATCAAACTCGAAACAGTCCTATTTTCCTTATCTCAATCCCATTACCTGGATTCGTTTGCTCCCCTAGTATATGGTTTCATCTTATGCCACAAGAAACTATCCCTTCGATCGAATGCCAAAGCTGGGATCTTATACAATTAATGAAATCCAGTCTCGTAACTGGGCTTCGCAATAGCTCGAGTAAAGGGGGAGGTTTGTTAGATCTTTCACGGAGGAGAAGGATTTATACCGTTTCGTGTTAGTGGAGCGGAAGCGCCCCACAAAGGGAAGCTTTAGCTTGTGCTAGTGAAGAGGGAACCTAGCAAATTAAAATAGATAGAGAGCCAAAAAGAAGGCCCCGAAAAACGATAGTTTAAGGGCATCGATAGGGAAGCCAACCCACAATCCATCGTGAAGGTTACGAAATGTTGATTCTAGGCCACGGAAACGACCGATATGAAGGTTTGAAGGATATCACGGGACTCATACGTACACGGAGTTGAAGAGGGACGTATTAACAGTATTGTTATAGAACAGGTATTCTCATATCCTGACTATTGCTAACATGAAATCAATAGAAACTCTTGTTTGTTAACAAAAAATAAATATATACTCATCAATACCTACAAATCCAATAGCTTACATCTTCCCTATTCGCTTACCTAAGTGAAACTTCAGTCGAAGCCCAGCAACAACAACTTAAGGATAAGGAATCATAGCTGTCATAGTAGTACTAAAAGGAAAAGGAGATTCTAAACCCGCTATCCAGGGTATTAAGCGTAGAGACCATACTGGCTAATAGCTGGACTCCTAGTAGTAGGAGGAAGCGTTAACAACCGTAGGGAATCATAGCTTGTACATAGACATAGTATTATTACTGTAGCGTTAACAACCTTAAGGAATCATAGCTGTCCATAGTTGTAGTATAAGGGGAAGGATATTCTAACCCCGCATCTTACTAAGTATCTCCCTTTAAGCGTAAAGACCTAGGTTTGAGCTAGGTCTCCGAACCTAGGGAATTAGAGCTGTATATAGTAGTAGTCTTATTACCTTAATAAACTTATATAGTAGTAGTATATACCCAATAGCTTAGACCTTCCTTCGTTCGCTTACCTAAGCTCTCTTAGTCGAAGCAAGGAGAAGGAGATTCTTATCTTATCTATCTATAGGCTATAGGTCCCCTCCGGGGGTAGCTGCAAGCTGTCCCTCTGGCAAGCGTTAACAACCTTAGGGAATTCTAGCTTGCAAGGTACAATACCGTATTCAAATTCTTTTCCCTTCTGTAGCTGAAAGTACGTTCGACAGTTACTTTCTTTCCTTAGCTGCTTAGCTGGACAGAGTATGTATGAGTCCTTTCCTTCCTTAGCTGCTTAGCTGACATGAATGACAGTATCCTTCCTTAGCTAGCTGCTTAGCTGACATGACAACAGGTATTCCTAGGTATGCCTTTCCTTGCTTAGCTGACATGAATGACAGTACAGTATGGTATGAGTCCTTTCCTTCCTTACCTTAGCTTCAGTTCCCCTGCCGGGGGCTAGGTTACCAGTGCTTGCTTCTTTCCTTGCTGGATTCCTTTCCTTAGCTGACAACAGGTAAGGTACTTAGCTGACTTGGTAATGGTAAGCTACAACAACAGCGGTAGCAATTACCTAAGCTTCAGCAGGGAATTAGCCGCTTGTCCACAGCTGTTTACCTAATAAATCGTCTTCCCTCCCAGGTTCTGGATCTTGAATCTCCTTATTTTCGTCTTCATCAGAAGCATCCCTCGTACTCTTCCCTTCGTCCCTTTGGGTGTGTGTGCTTTGTTTTCTTTCCCCGTTCCGAACGTAACAAGTTATCGGCTCAATCCTCTCGGTGTGTGTTTCTCGGGTATAGTACTACTCAGATCAGAAGGTCCAACGGTCTCAAATGAAATGCAGAAGGGGTATGTCTGCTTTGATCCTAAGTCCAATAAAATACGGGTGTCTAGAAATGTGGTTTTCTTTGAGAATCAATATCCAGCGTCTTAAGATAATCAATATCCAGCGTCTTAAGATAATAGGAACACCTATGTTACTTTACCTATGTTTGAGCACGTGCCCTACTGTGTCATCTGTTCCCACTATTCCTCCTCCCTTACCTGTCAAACGAAACCCTCGGATAGTCCATACAAGACGTCGTCCTCCGTTCGCTTTGCTCCCTCCAGCACATCCTGATCCAGAAGTCTCATGCACTACCTGATTTAGCAGATGCGTCTACTGAGCCACCTGAGTCAGCATCTATATCAGATATCTCAGCAGAGGTCCAACGGTCTCAAATGAAATGCAGAGGAAAAAGTAAGCCCTCAAATGAAATGCAGAGGCTCTTTAATGACTCAAGCATCGCGCAGAGGAAATGGATTACTCGAGCTACTGCGAAGAGGCCCCAGGTTTGAAAACGCTGGGTCTCCGAACCAGGTGCTCGAACGAAGTGAAGAGGAGGAGGAAAGAGAAGTCCGATTTTTTGAAGAAATTGGATTGCTCTAATCTGCCTACGCAGGAAGCCTTCTCCCTCTCAGCTTGTATTCGAGATTGACTCTTTTTTTTTTTAGATAGATGCCCAGGTTTCTATTTAGAAGATGACATGAACCTTCCCCTTCTTGCATTAGGATTAGTACTAAGAGCCCATTCGTTCACAGCGAGAACAGCTCCTTCTCTGCATCAATTGGCACTCTTTCAAAATGTGCACTATGAAAAAGAAGTCGGATGCTTCCTTATCTTATATATATTAGGATAGGACCTGTTTTCCACTTAAGCCGCCGCCATCCATTCCCTTCCTTCGACCAGGCACGTCCGTTAGATCGGCTGTGAGTCAAGTGATCCTAATTCAAGACAAGGTCTAAGGGATAAGCCTTTTTCTAAGTCGAGTGAAGAAGAAAGAGTTCCTCTGGTTCGAATGCTAGTTGTAGAGGGAAGAAGAAAGCGGAATACAAGGTTGTCAAAGCAACCCACCACTAGGTTCGGTTCAGAAGGATCCTCGGTGCCTCACACTAAGGATGAGCTAGATACTTATACGACAGGTACATAAGTGGCCTAGTATGAAGACTCCACTCTGGAAAGCAAGGAATGGGCTGGCTTTCTCTCAAGGCAAGCAAGAATGAGTTGGAGTAAGTAAAGAAAACGGAGAAATAGAATGAGATTGACCTTATTCCCTATATTTGAGTTCTAAGACTACCAAATGTCATTACATAGAAGGAGAAGAGATGAAGGTAAGGTATGTTAGAATCTAATCTTTCAATCTTGTCTTTCTGCTCTCTATTCCAGTTCAGGTGAGTTAAGTAAGGTCAAGGTATCGAGCTAAGACTAAGGAAGGAAATCGCTGTCACTCAAGCATGTAATAACTCTTCCAATCCCATTACACGGTACAGAAGTTTTGTCACTCAATAAGGTTCTTAACATGATGAGTTGCCAGACAAAGAGGTTTAGATCGGGATAGAATTGACTTAGGAAAGTATGTAGGGTATCTTACAACCTTGAAAAAGAATCAAATGAGGAATCAAATTGCATAGATAGTAGTCTAAGCTTTGGTTTGGGCTCCACTCCACCCATTCCTCTAATCTAAATGGACAAAGATAAGGTATGCGTCGAAGACGACTTAGCTCGGAAAAGAGAAAGCGAGAAAGAACGAATACTAAGAAACTTCCTTGGTCCCTGATAGAGGGTTGAGGAAGCATTCCTTTGATGATCGATCGTATTCAACAATGAAATAGAGTCGTAAGCCGAAGGTACGATTCACTGAGGTTTAGGTTTAAACAGAATACTGAGTTGATAGACTCAGGTTACCTTAGTATGCAGGGTCGTCAGACACTGGGAGCGAATAATATGAGTTGGGGGTGATAACCGATTGGGAGAAGCGGCGAAAGTTCCTTTTGTTCCGACTTCTTGGCTCGAGATGTGTCCAATGTTGTTGGCTTGCCTTTTGAGACTTAGTTACCAGAAAAATGCTTAGAAAACTTGGGATCACTGAGGTACCCAGTTACTCGAACGAAGTGAAGAGGCAAGGAAGTTTGAAATAAAAAAGGGAAAAAGCAAGATATGATGACTGATAACAAAGGAGATAAAAATCTATTAAAACAACAAATAGATTGCTCAAAGTCTCCTACCCAGACCCCAAAAAGAGCCCCCTCAACTACTCTTTTTGCTTGCTTTCTGTAAACTCGTCCTGCGTATCTTAAATCCTTTCAGTAACAAAGAGGCGAAACAAAAATAATTAACCTTGCTCAAGGACTCCTTTCCTTTGCGTATTAAAATAAAACTGGAAAGCTCCACCTTGCCATCCTAGAGGTTAGAGTCAAGTACTATTTCACAGTATTAGAACACTTTTTCATCTTTTATTTGTGGAGACCAGAATCCCTTTTGCTTTTATTGGGCTTTCTTTTTTGTTATCATTCTTTTTTAAGTCAAGAATACTAATATGAAGGAGCTTACCAGTATGGTATGGCTTGGTAAGCAAGCAAGTGAGGCGGGCTAAGATTCCATTCGAAGTAAGGTAAGAGGATTCGATCTTGCACCATCTTCAACTCTTCTCGGGATCCGAAGGTTTTCGAGAAAAAGTCTCATCCTTCAATATCATGGATGATTGGGTCGACCAGGCCAGAGCATGAGTGAAATCTCATGATCGGGTCGACCAGGCCAGAGCATGAGTGAATAGAAAATCCAAAACGTACATAGCTCTTCCAGCTGAAATACTTGGAATAATTCTACCACTTCTACTAGGAGTAGCCTTTTTAGTGCTAGCCGAACGTAAAGTGATGGCTTTTGTGCAACGTCGAAAGGGTCCTGATGTAGTGGGATCCTTCGGATTGTTACAACCTCTAGCAGATGGTTTGAAATTGATTCTAAAAGAACCTATTTCACCAAGTAGTGCGTCTTTCTTCCTTTTTAGAATGGCTCCAGTGGCTACATTTATGTTAAGTCTGGTCGCTTGGGCCGTTGTACCTTTTGATTATGGTATGGTATTGTCAGATTTGAACATAGGGCTACTTTATTTGTTTGCCATATCTTCGCTAGGTGTTTATGGAATTATTACAGCAGGTCGGTCTAGTAATTAGGGGGCGGCCGTTCGGTCGCCTATGATACTAGGACCAATAGGTCAAAAATGGGTTTGTGCCGCAGGTGTTGAATGATCTACTCTACACAGGTGTGGGCTTACAGGGCTAGGACTCATAAACCAAGCCTTTCTTTCATCAATTAGGGGCCTGGTCGCTCACTTTTCCGGGCCGGGATCGATATCGAAAAGTGGAGGTCATAAAATAAAAAAGAGTGATATTTCTCTTCGCACCTCAGATCAAGAGGCAATGAAATTGTCAAGCTGGCCTATATATTTTGCAAAGATTCGCTGTCTTTTATTTTAACCGGCTCTTCTTTTTTGTCAATGCTACTAAGGTATGCGAAGGAGTGCTGGGTCGTCAGACACTGGGGCGAAGCGCTCGCCTACTTGACTTATGAAAGATAATTCAAATGGCTTATTCAAAAAGGAAAAGGCGCTACTTAGCCCTTTGAGGATTAAGCGGCTGACTTAGCCTAACCTACTAATGTATTGTATAGTAAGGTATAGTATAATAGGCGAGCGAGTTAGCGAAGACGTTTAGACTAATAGATAAGAGAGCATCGGTGCGTAGCCTTCATTCTACTACGTTACGAAAAGTTTACCAAGTCACTTAGCTCGACGTTAGGAGAGTCAAGGGGGAAGGCCATACCTACATAGAAGAACCGCCGTTCGCTGCCCAACTCCTACGTCCTTCGTTGCCTTTTGCTCCCCTACTTCAAAGGTACGGAGTCTTCGCACCGCTGATAGACTACTTAAGATTCCATTCAAAAGGCCCTACTTAGTTTCGCAAGCCTTTGTCATTCTCAGTCAACTAAGTAGGAAAACCCCCTGCGAATCCGTAAATCTGAGGAGCATGCCGCAACAAAAGGATGGTCCCCTATGCATTTCATTCTTTCCGGAAAGGCAAAAAAAGAAGTACCCCCCATCATGGTGAACCTCTCCTTGTGATCGGGATGAGGTAGATGCCTCCAAACCGGGGGCGGATCGAATCGGAGTTTCCTTAGGTAGCCACCGACCTACAGTTATCCTTAAACTTCCGTGCTTGGTGGAGAAGAAGCGAACAAAGGTACGCTCGCTTGCTGCTGTCTTGTTCTCTGCCGCGAACTGGGATCGCTCGCCAGCTAGGTCAGATTGGAACAAGATTTTATGAGAACATATTACCCATCTTGGGGGACAAGGGGCGGAACGACCTCTCGATCTACTTACTGCAGCCCAGGAAGAAAAACGTCGTCTAGGCCTTCCCTCTTGTTCCGATCTCCCCTACGCCTAGGACGTTGTCTGGGCCAAGAGCCATAGTGAGTTGCTCTTTCCATTTGCTTGTTTTTTTTTTTCTCGTTGTTGATACCGGCAAGACCCAGCCAAGATGATGTCTGCTGGTTGGTAGTGAGAGGACTCATAGTACCTGCATACCAAAAAGGGGGCGCTGATTAAAAAAGAATCATTTTCTTTTTTTTTCTTGCTCTCCCTTAGCTTAGCAGCGGGAAAGGAGTCTATCTATCTGCCTAGCTTTGGTAGATTTCCCCCAACGACGGAATCCACAGAAATTCCACGAATCCCTTGGTGGATAAGTCCGACGACTCAGCAGCAGTGCGGAATTGAGTTTATCGTCTGGTGGATTTCTGATCTATAGTTAGGGGGCAATACATACCAAAAGGTGAGAAGAAGGCTGGAATGAAGTCGCTTAGTCGCGTCACTATGGACGGGAACAGCTTACTTATTATTCTTATTATTCTCTTGATTACTTGCAATTTGCTCCTCAACATTTCTTTTCATCACGGGATTCCAATATAACAAGGAAAATGTAAGCCAACACGATCCAGAAAAGAGAGTCTCAAGAGAGACCCAGGCAAGACTGGATCTCCTCCTATCAGTAAGGCATTTCCAAGCGACCTCTCTTTCTTTGGGCTCTTTGAGTGCAAACTTAGCGACTGAAAGACGTGGCATTCCTTTCTTCTTAATCCATCATATCTTGGTAAGCCTTTACCTAATAACTACAAGTTGATTTGAACACAAGATCCTAGCTATGATCCGTAACGGGTAGTTCTTTTTTATCTATGATCTACTTGAGAATAACAAGCAAATAGTATAAGAGGAGGACCAATCAAGTGAAGTTCATACTCTAAATGAAATCAGAAAGACTTTTTGAATTGCTCATTTCTCTTTTTAGGGAAGTCGCTCCCCAGTATATCTTACCAAAACTTGATTAAAGATAGGGAAGTGGGAAGCAGTGGGTCATGCATGTTAGCTATAGCACTTGCATCTTATTTCAATCAATAAAAAGACTTGTTCTTCTTGTCTTTCTCAGGATTCGTAATAAATAAAGTTCGTGTTCTAAGCTGGTCTTTGTTCTAGCTCGTGTTCTATACAACCTCGAATCTAGACTCTCTACATACTAGCCTCATTCTCTTCTATTAGGGGCAACCTCTAACCAAGGAGCCCTGCCCTATCCTTTGTATTATTCCTTTTTTCTCCTATTGATTTCAGTCCCAACCCGGAAGCTAGACCGAATGAAAACTAAGGCTCTTTTCTATTCAGCAGGAGATCTAAACGAAGCTTTTTAGAACCAATTCACTGGGTATTCCATGGATAGATATTCTTCCCCTCTCATCCAAGGCAATGAAATTGTCCTCTATCAACTCAGCCATTCGAAGGAGATGTGATGCTATTGCCTAAGTTAGAGAACACAGGACTTTCCTCTCCTATCAATCCCATGAGAGTACTCAGCTTAAAGCCAGGAAGCAAGCCCATCTAACTAGGAGGACCCATCCCCATTTCCAACTAAGCTAGAAGCTCATTACCATCGTCAACTCATCCCTGACCCTTAGTCTTACGACTAAGCCAATTGGATTTCCTCGCAACTAAGGAATTGGAAGCAATTACAAAGACTAGAGTTCACGATGTCCCTAAGACGACTGTCCCCTTTTTTCCATAATCAAAGAGGTTGGGAAGTCCCTCTCTTGCTTGGGAACGAAATTCGTTTTATTCGTGGATCACCAAGCCTTGCTTTACTTGGTCAACAAGCCGGGTTTGACGGAATTTGATTGAACGATTGTGACGAGAAGAAGCTTTGTTCGATAAATGCGCAGTGGACCCTCTTTCCATACTTCGTAATGGTGAACCTCCCGACGGAGTAAACTAGGGCATAGTGATCACTGGCCCAAGCAGAGTCGTAAATACAGTAAAGACTTCAAAGATTCACGCATGCGGGCGGTACAGCCGATCCAACCGCAACCACGGGCACCACTACATGAGGACGGCACATCAACAGGTCTGATTTCGGTGGTTCTGGTTCGTTCAGACTCAAATCATTCTATTCTTTCGCCAGTTCCTCTTCTTAATAGGAGATATTTCGTTGCTTGTCTGGTACCGAAGGAAGGGTTTGGCTGTCTTAAAGACTATAGCTGTTGGGGCTCTTCCTCGTCTCTAGCTCTTCTTCTTGGTTGGAGCTGCTCGCTTTCTTCCTTCCAGCTTACAGAGAATTGCTGTTGATGAGCTTCCGTATTTATAGTTCTAAAGAGAGTTGGCTTACGGGTATCGTAGAAAAAGAGAAGAGGCTCGTCCTACAAGGCAAGGGCATAGGCAACGAGAGTCTAGTATAGGAAAAGATCTTTGATAGGGCTCATCTCATAGGGCCGTTCAGAAAGGATATTATCGTAGATAGAGAAAGAAAGCTCTTCGGGGCTAGGGGCGGATGTAGCCAAGTGGTTCAAGGCAGTGGATTGTGAATCCACCACGCGCGGGTTCAATCCCCGTCATTCGCCCATCAAAAAATAGACCATTTTAGGTTAGGGAAGAGAGAAGAGAAAGTTCGAAAGCATCCTTTCTGTAAGTCATCTCGAGGCTTTCAAAGGCATCCAAGCAAGAAATTGCTATCTGATTGAAAGATAGAAAGCATAGATTTGCGTCGCCTACTTCCTGAAAGCACAAATGGAATGGAGGATCACTCAGTCTATTTAGTCTTTAAGCGACCTAACTAATAAAGCTTAGGCTGATGAGTTCAAAAAAGAAAATGAACCAGCGGATGAATAGATAATATACCCTCAAAAGAAGCATAGGGAGACCAATCGTCTTTAGCGGAGAAAGCACATGCAGGAGAAGCGCTGGTTAAGTATCTTAATTCACAACGTCTTGCTTGCTATATCAAGTCTAAGCTCTTTCTTTCTCCAAACTGGAATAGGCAATAGCTTTCAAGGAAGCTTTCCAAGTCTTGTCAGAAAAAAGGCTTACGCTCCTTAGTTAGACTTATTTACGATTGAACTATCCTATACCTTATAGAAAGAGAGGAAGGTCGCTCTAGACTGAGAGGGCGAGTGAGGAAGGAAGAGGATGGGTCCCGTAGTATAAGGATAAGCCCGTGCTATGAGGCTGCTCTAAGAGAGCGAGAGAGCCATATGGAAAGGATGATCAGGGTCGGGATTTCATTTGTTGTCTTTTTTGCACCAAAAGATTGTGGGAAGAGATCCGATGCGAACAGATATTTCATTAAAAGAGTAAGCCTTATTCTGCGTATGATGAAATGAACAAAGAAAGAATATAGATTGACTAGCTTACAAAACAAAAAGATAGATAGCAAGATGGATGGATAAGAAAGAAAAGACTTACACGAATCCAATTATAGATGCCACAAAGGCTATCGAATAAGTGGAAAACGTGCTATTCCTACTTTTATTGCTCTTGATTCTCATATTTGTATTTGTCACAATGAAGAAAGCCAAAAGGGTGAGGTAGGGTACCCTTAGCTAGCAAACGAGAAAGTGGGACTAGGCTAGCTCATTCTGACTGACTTTGAATGAGACCTTCAACCATGTGATTCTGTCTTCTCTAGTGGTGAGTCCCTTCGAATCTCCGTAGAAGAAGGAAGCGGTCTCTGTAGGCGTATTAGGGCATCTCTTGGTCGGCACATCCCTTAGGCAGGCTTGTTCCCTCTTAGTTGTGCAGGATTTTAGGCTTCTAGTGAATCTTTGTGAAAGGCTATAAGGTGTGGCTAGCTCAGGCTCGTGCTAAGCTAAGAGAGAATGAGGCTCGGGGCGAAGAAAGAGGCATAAGGCACAAGGTCTCAAGGGTAGCCTGAGGTGGGTAAGAAGAGCAGCTGATTAGGACTTCCTTGGTTCGGAGAGTTTCACTCATTCATGGGCCCCCCCTCTAAGACAAAAAAATTAACACGAACAAGAAAAGAAGTCAAATACCTCCATTTACACTCGAATGTGCAATCTCTCCTCACTAGCACACGACCCACTCTCTTTTCAGACTCTATCTACGTGTCTCTTCCTCCGCCCACGAAAGGTATTTTATCTTCTGATTCTTCCTTCCATGTAGGATTGGAAGCAGTATCGGAACGGAACTGCTCTATTGCGACGACAGAGAATAGACTGCTCACTTGTGAGATACTCCTGCCTGACTAAGGGCGTTAAGCAAGGACTCTCTTTTTTCTATTTTTAAATTAGCATTTAGAGGTTGAGACTGATTGGCCACGTTAAGTCAAGGTCAGGCCCTTGGTTTGCGTGTGCTTCCATCCATTAGATTCGAAAAAGACTTCTTTCCCTATAGCCCTGTAGGAGAAGAGATAGGATACCTTGTGCAGGCTTCAGACTCAGGAATGAAATAATAACAATGAAATAATAACAATGAAATAATAACTTAGATAGAATCACTATGGTATGAAAGAACGACGTTCTTAGACTCTGGTATGCGAATCACTGAGTTGCTAGACAAGGGTGCGTAGGGCATGACTGATAAGGAATGAATGATGCGTAAGGACTTAGGGACGAGCTTAGGGTTGCTAGACACTGGTACGTTAGGTGTGAGAACCGATCTCCTGTAAGGGGCGAAGCGAGACCGTAATTACATAGATAGACAACTCCTTCCCTTCGCCTTCTTCCTCTTTAAGGCTTGAAGGCGAAGACCAATTGGCGGCTGGAAGGAAGCTTACTAAGAAAGACGTCTCTTTTGGGGTGTA
>JAYMSV010000056.1:0-24651 GCA_036897745.1 Erodium moschatum
TCTTCCCGTTCCCTCCCCGCTCTGCTACCGTAAGTAGTTTCGTTCCTTCCTACACCTCACAGTTCTGCAAATTTCATCCTTATCTTCAACTTCCCATTTCTCCGTGTAATGTTTGATTTTGGAAATCAGTCTGGTTCTTAAGATCGATTCGCTGGTTCTCAGTTTAGCTCTATTTACCATGAATCAGGAACTCTCGCATTTAATTTGTACCGTTGTTTCCATCAATTCAGTTGCGCATGTATGTGATTTTTGAAGAGAAGAGGCCAATCTAGATTGGATATGTATGTGCATATATAATGCTATTTCTGGAACGTAAAATCTGATGTGTTCCTCTTAAATCATGTATCCTATTTTCAGATGTGTCCTGAATTATTTATTGATAACTTGGAAATTTTCCAATTTCAGGGATCGATTGTGGTTCATCTAAATTTCGATTTAGAACTATGGCTTTGTTGCATGGTAAAGGGAGGGGTTTACTTCCCAGTTCAGGGCCCTTATTGGTTTCCCACAGCTCAAGATCGGAATTTTTGAAACTTAGCCTAAACCGTGGTGGTTCTTCTCTTGATTTCTTAAAGGTAAGCCACATGATAGTCCGTTGTTGCTGTTTTATGCTCTAGGTTTGGCACATAGATCACGCTGTTAATTTACGTGTTGTTTTTCCGGGAAATAATGTAGCTTGATACATAGCTCATGTAAGATGCCAAATGCCACGTGATACAACACTAGATTATTTGTTAGGTGTAGGAGTATGTGAAGCTAAGTTAAGAAGTGCTTTTAAGACCCAATTCAGCTGAAGCAGCAAGGTGACGTTTTCGTTCATCCTTCGGTTCCTGTGTAGTTTTCCTTTTGAAGCAAGTGCGTAATCACACTGTTACTTTGCAGTTTGTTCCAATTGCGTTACTTGTTAATCCCTAAGAAACATTTGCTTAGAGCTATCTGCTGTTATGGCGAGGTTATTGGTTTCACAATTTCTCTATTGTCATCTTGGTTTAACTTCAAGCATTAACTGGTTATTCGTCGTAGAAATTTCTGCTGAAAATGTTAGGAATGAAGTCTTGTTTTCTCGAGGCTATTCCTGGTTCTCTTTATATTTGTCTTCACTACAGTATGCGCATGCCGGGTTGCTGTATATATATTTTTCTGTACTGTGAGCATCATTTGTTCAAACTTCACGTTTTCTTGATCCATGGAATCAAATTGGACATTTGCAACTGAAAAACTTTTATGTTGATGAAGCATGCATTCACCATCTCTAATGAACTGAAATAAATAAATTTTCAATACTGCTGCAGGGTATCTTATTTTTTTATGGCAACAACTATAGAATCTAATTGATTTCGCCCCACGTGGAATCAGTTAGAAAAGGGTTATAACCCTCGTGCTAAAGAAGTATTTCTTACAGTCCTTTCACTGGAGGATGATTTTATCTTGGCTTCTAAGATATTTATACTTTGAAATATCCTCACCCTATTAAGTGCATAGTGATAGTCTGCATGTAGATTGAGATCCCTGAATAATGATTTCAATAATTACTTATTGCGTCTCATTAGCCTCACAAAATTGTTACTCAACTTTTGCAGAGTAATTGCACTAGACTCAAACTTCCATCTAGAATTTCATCAAAGAAGTATCAATCCTCGCTAGTTGTAAGGAACAATCATCCTCAGAATGCAGACTTTCCTCGCTACTATTCCAAGAAGGAGAAGAAGCCCTTTCCAACTCCAATCGTGGAACTGCGGCGATCTGTTAGAGAGAGGCTTAAAAAGAACAGAGGCAAACCCGTTAAACCAGTCTTACCTCCAAAGAACGGCATGGTGATTAAAAGCCTTATTCCAACTGCATATGGCGTGTTGAATGCAAGGACTACATTGATTAACAATCTCAAGAAGCTTCTCAAAGTAGTTCCAGTGCATGCTTGTGGGTAAGTTTCTCTCTGAATTCCAAACCAAGTGCACAACTTTACATAATTAGATGTTCCAAAATAAGTGTCCGCTTTCCTTTATAAGGAAGTGAATTGTGCATAGATTGTAAAGTCTTAGCACGTGAGAGCTAATGAAAACATAGTGGGGAAGGGGAGAACTACACTAATTCTTAATTTTTGCAAAATAAATCAGATACGATACTTATTTTGTAATGTAATAGAGTATAAATCAGTTAAGCATTGAACAGACTTGGTCTTTTCGATCAAATGCCTTGTTGTCCTTTAATATTTGGGTTAACTTTGTGCAAACAACTTATGAAGAAATGCATGAACATCTTTAATGTACATGCATGCAATTTTATTTTAGTGAATGCCTCAAAAATCAAAATACTTGTGCAGATGGTGCAATGAAATCCACGTGGGACCTATTGGACATCCATTCAAGTCATGTAAAGGCCAGCAAGCTTCTCTTCGCAAGGGTCTTCATGACTGGACACAAGCATTTGTAGAAGACGTGTTCTTGCCAGTTGAAGCCTACCACTTGTATGATCGCCTTGGAAGGCGCATTCCTCATGATAGGAGGTTCTCAGTTCCCCGAATTCCAGCTGTGGTAGAGCTCTGCATCCAAGCCGGTGTCGACATCCCCGAGCTTCCCACAAAGAGAAGACGAAGGCCAATAATTCGCATAGGGAAGAACGAATTCATCGATGCAGATGAGAGCGATCTGCCGGATCTTGACCCAGAAGCTCCAAAGCGAGAGATATTGACCGAGACACCCGATTCAGAAATAGTAGCTCCATCAAGCAAAGAAGAAATAGTCCTGCTTGCAGAGGAGACACTCCAAGCATGGGACAAGATGAGAAGAGGAGCTAACAGGCTGATGAGGATGTACCCGGTGAGGGTGTGCGGGTACTGCCCGGAGATTCACGTGGGTGCAAGCGGGCACAAGGCGCAGAACTGTGGTGCTCACAAGCATCAGCAGCGCAACGGGCAGCACGGGTGGCAGAAGGCGGTGCTCAACGATCTCATACCCCCGAGATATGTTTGGCACGTTCCTGATGTGAACGGAGGGCCGTTGCAACGAGAACTGAGGAACTTTTACGGGCAAGCTCCTGCTGTTGTTGAGATGTGTGTGCAAGCTGGTGCAGCTGTTCCTGACCAGTACAAGCCAACCATGAGGTTGGATGTGGGCATCCCCACAGACCTCAAAGAAGCTGAAATGGTGGTTTGACACTTTTTTTCAAGTAGAATGTAAATTTGTTTGTAGAATATTGGGATTGAATACAATGAGCAAATTCAAACTATTGTATACTAGCAATATAATGGTCTTGCTCTTTTGTATGCAATTCCAATCCCCAAGCTTTTAGTGAGTGAATTTTTTAATTACTCAAACCTTCCATAGTGGGATTAGACCGATAATTAGGCTATTTTGTAGTAAAAGATGATATTAGATTCGATTCGTGAGTCTAATTGAATTGAGTCTGAAGTAAAAAAATTTAAATAAATTAAAATGAAAAAGAAGTAATCTGTTCATCATTGGTTCAAAATGATTAATTAATATTTGAACATCCATAACCTGCATCCCGTGTAAAATTAATCAAGAGGTTGACGTTATGTCAATTTGTGGACGGAATGGACTAAGCTCGAGTCACCGATGCGAATGGTCGAAATTTGAAAATGACTTGATAATGAATTAATAGGACATGTAAATGAGATATATTCCTTCCTTTCTATCCACCCGGTCTCTGAAAACCGATCTCAACCAGAATTTTGTGTTCAAATTCCCACATCTTATCAATATATAGTTAGTATTTTTTTTTAAAATTAGTAATTAGTAACTATTGTGCATATGACATAAACTGGAATTTCATTAAAATTCCGAATTTGCCCTTTCTCCGAATAAAGTGACAGTCATTTCTTATGAAATAGATTTGGAGAAGACGACACTGTGACCGAAACTGCACTGTTACACTCACAAAATCCAATAACAAGAGGATAAAGCAGTTTCGTTGGAGAAGAAGAAGATTGATTTTTCATCAGCCATTTTCGTTTTCAATTCCTTTCTCTTCTAATTGCAAAAGCCCTAACATTTCCTTGATCTCATTGCCACCATGGAAGTCTCGTCTCCTCCCAAATTCTTCTCTCTGCAAGCTCCGAATCGTACTTCCTCACCCTCTCTGTTTAATCACATACAAGTATCCAAATAATCAGGCGTGTTTTGATACTGTTTTGGGTATATATTCGTGTGTTTACGTTGTTGTTGTTGAAATTTTCAGGTTACCAGAAATCGAGGTTCTTGTCTCCTCCGTCCAAATTGCAGGCAAGTTTGATTTCTTTGTATGAAGACAGGTTTGGGTACTGTTTGGTTGATGATTATGTTGGAGGATGAATGTTTATAGATGAGGGATTTATTGTTTGACCCATTTTTGTTGTGTTTGGTTTAAATTTGTGTATAGAAAGACCTATTTTCTTGTTCTGTAAATTGTTTGAAACTATTAATAAGAGTATGATGCAAGGCATGCTGATGATATGAATTGGTTTGACCAAAAGAAGGTGGGAAATTGGGCAGAGTTTTGAAAATTTTGTGTCTTATTATTGAATGGTGGTTTTTGTTCATTACTGCTGTTTTTGGAGGCATTTTTTTAGTAATGTGTAGCATGATCTGTTTTTTGTCAAATAAGTAAGATTTTTATCTATTTTTTGTTAATGAAACGTTTCTGTATTTTGCAATACACAGAAATGTCTTGGGACTTTATACGCTGTTTTGCTATTATGGGTGACCGTAGCTTACTATATGTTTTCGAGAGTTCTGACATTCCTATGTATGCAGTTGTGCAAACATAGAGGGCGTGATGGTGGATGGCTGATGCATAAATGTGGAATATGGGGGAGTTACAACAGTTGTAAGAAAATACATTTTTGGTAGATGATCTTATTTGTATTTGCTTCCTGTTAATATTCACTAGTAATATGCAAGATGTATGTCCACAGAAGGATACTGAGCCGTTAGCTACAGATTTATCCTCGGATATGTGGCATGCTTCCTCAAGTTTTGTAAAATTCACGCCAAGTGTTTTAATCCACCAATTTGTTTGCTTTCTTATATAGCTGCTCCAAATAGCATATCAAGCTTTTCAAGGAGGCATACAAGTACCATGTGGCAGGATTTCAATAGACAAAATGATGAGTATAAATTGCCTCGACTGAATAAATTGTCTGCATCCATAATTGCAAGATCTGCAGTTGCTGGTCCTGGAACCCCCGCTGGGGCCCGTCAATCGTCAGGTTTATATGAAAAACCTTTCATGTCCTTTTCCCTTTCTTTTTGAAACATGCATCTTAGTTCTTCTGGCTTTTTTGGAAGTACAGATGTTCCATTGATCTCAAAAGTTAGAGGAGTGTGTTTCTATGCTGTTGCTGCTGTTGTTGCCATTGTTCTGATTGTGGTGATGGCAGCTGTCCATCCTTTTGTGCTCTTATTCGACCGGCACAAGAGAAAAGCTCAGCACTTCATTGCAAAAGTCTGGTCAACATTGAGTATCACTCCATTCTTCAATGCCAAGTTTGAGGGGTTAGAGAATCTCCCAGCATCAGATGCACCTGCTGTATATGTTTCCAACCATCAAAGCTTCCTAGACATATATACCCTTCTAACACTAGGAAGAAGCTTTAAGTTCATTAGCAAGACATCAATTTTTCTCATCCCTGTCATTGGTTGGGCCATGTTCTTGATGGGTGTGATTCCTCTAAAGCGCATGGACAGTAGAAGTCAGTTGGTATTCTCTTTCCTCCTTTCCATTGTGTTGATCAGTTTTTCAGTTTTGCTATGTTAGATAACCATAGACAAACACTGAAGGTTGATGTCTTTTGTTTCCTTGTTCTGGGTAATGATATCACAAGTGTTGCTCTGAAATCTGTGAAGTTGACATTCTCTTGATTTTATGCAAATAGGATTGTATGAAGCGTTGCATGGATCTCATCAAGAAGGGAGCATCTGTTTTCTTCTTTCCAGAAGGAACTCGAAGTAAAGATGGAAAGTTAGGTGTTTTCAAGGTGAGTTCATTATGGGTTCCGTTCTGAATATTTCTTCCCTTTATTTTAGTTTCACCTGCGTTCTAGCTATAAAGAAAACCAATAGATAAATCATAAATGGGTACTGATGGCCCGTCATAATGGAAAAAGAAAAGAAAGAAAGAAATTCGGTTCCTCCTATTTTTAAATCACTGAATTACAAGTACTGTGTGTGCTTTTGGCGGCAGCAGTGCCTACCAATGTCAGTGTCTGGCCTCTTATATCCAAGTATTGAGGTTATAATAGCTCTCTTTAAATTGGGATGAACTCCCTGCTGAAAATGATTACGATATGTCTTTCAAATAAAGGCTCACTTTTTGCTGCCGTCAAACAGAATATGGTTGGGCCTCCATGTAATATGTATCATTTAGTATGAAATTTGTAGACGTCTTACATCTCCTTTTTCTTGTATAAACCTTTTATATCTAATTTTCTTCTCTCTGAGACTTATGGTTCTGGTGTTTATGTATAGAAAGGTGCATTCAGCATTGCAGCAAAAACAAGAGTACCCGTTGTACCAATTACCCTTATAGGAACCGGCAAAATCATGCCTCCAGGCAAGGAGGGTATACTGAATTCAGGATCTGTAAGAGTTATTATTCACAAGCCCATAGAAGGAAGTGACCCTGTAGTACTATGCAATGAAGCTAGGGATATAATCGCAAATGCACTCAATTATCAAGGCTGAGTGTTGTTTCACTGGAACAACATTTAATTGGCTTCTGAGCTTTAAATCTTAGTTCGTTGGAGTGGGATAAAGGAAAAAAAATCTGAAAGGTATGAACCAAACATCTTGCTTTTAATTATAATTTGTTACATCCGTGTTGCTCTAATATCTTGTTACCTTGTGTGCTTATGTGGATTCTATTGAAAACATAAGTTCAGGAGATGCATGGAAATTTGTTTTTACCCCTACCTTTTTCAATTGCAGAGTTAGGAAATAAACATGCTAACCTTTATGGCTTTATCAGAGTGAACAAAAGAAAATGACAAAAAATAGAAGAAAGATAGTGAGTGTTTATGATTATTTGCCATAAAATATGATAAACTAATAATTATCTATCCACCTTGTTATGGCATTGAAGCAAAATGTTCACTTTCAACTAGATTGTAGTATCAGAAATAGGTTGCTACTTAAATTCTGGGGTACTGGTTTGACCTGGCCTGTGGATATGAAGGAAGTAAGCATGCTGATCAGTTAAGAGTGTTCTGTTATCTGGTTTTTAGTATGAAACCTCTACTATCAGAATGTGGGGAACTCACACATCTTTTGCAAATGATAACCATCTATGTAGTCTACATTTGGTTTCTAGAACGACCTTTACTTGAAGGCAAGGTTTTAAAAGGCGGAAACGGGATCCGAGGCGTTTGCCCTCCACCTCACGAGGCGTACGCCTCAACATTTCATAAACAGAATTTTTTTAGCTCGGCATATCCTAAAAACGAGCTCATCAGCTGAGCATACAGTAACATTTAGCAACTAAATAGACCACAGATAATTGTATTTCAACCATACACATCAAACACGAAAGTTGATGAATACAGATACATAAATATGGCCCAAGCTACCATCAAGATATACTGAAGTCTGAAACAGTGAAACCCAATGCACAAAATAAGAAAAAGAAGCAGACCTGTTTTTGTTTTTTATTTTCACATGTTTGAGTTAATTTTGGGCCGAAATTTCAAAATTCTACGAGCCCAAACACTTCATCCACATAGAAGCCCAAACAAATAGACAAGCTCGACCCAAAATCAGTATTTTCGCTGAGGCACTGCCTCGGATGTGAGGCGGTGCGGCATCCGCCTCGAGGTGATGCGAGGCGCATATCAGCAGAACACTCCCATGAGGCGCCACCTCGGGCTACAACTGTCCACCTCTCCTCGAGGTGTATGCCTCAACCGCTTTTTAAAACTATGCTAGTAGGTATTTGGAATTTGATTTCTAAGTACTTTTATAGAGTCACGATGCTTTCCTTTTTATACAGGAATTAAGAACCAAATTGTTGTCGTCTAATGTTGCACACTTTGAAAGAGACTACTATAAATTCTAGAAAGCATATCGTATGTAAGATTCCTTATAACCAATGCCTCACTATTGACTAGAAGTAGCCTAACCTTGTAGGATTTGACCTTTTGCTGTAATGATGTCCAATATTTATCGTGAACCGATCACGATTATGAACACAACAATGCAATTACATTTGGAGGTGGTAACTAGCCCGTCCAAATGTATTGTGTTCATCAGTTATCTTCATTTTTCCTTAAGCGGCGATATCTCTTGGTCACGTGTATTGTGTTCTATGAGGCGCTGTGAAAATCAGCCTACAATATGTGTATTCCATGACTGTTTCTTAATGTGCTTTTCAAATGAAAATGAGGCTCCATGGAAGGCATGGAGACCTTTTTGTATTTGTTAATAGTACCGGTAACTACTTTTCACTAAACTAGCTTTTGTCTTTTTTATTTTATTTTACAGGTTTGGCAACAATAAAGCAACCCTGTGATTAAACTTGAATCTATTTGCAACTGTAACGATGCATTTTGTCTACCCAAAGCTCCATTGCAGGATATCCATCCCCAACGGAACACTGAGCTACAGCTATTCCTTTAGAAGAAATACTTATAATTGATGTATTAGGAGGATCCTCACTTCCTACAATAAAATGAACTTGATTTTTTTTGCCTTGGTGAGATCACTTTCGGATCTTATCTTAGTAATTTCATAGTATAGACTTGCCAGCGATTCGGAAAAAAGTGGTTGGTAGTAGAGTTGTAATTTTGTCATTTCTTGCACAATTTGTAGGTAATTGTTAATCCCAAATGATCTGAAATTCATCCAAGCAGTTGGGGGACTTGTCATTCATGGATCCTGTGGTTTATATGTTGTTGATTGAAGATTGAAATGGTGGAAGCATCATGCTTGTCATCATCTGTTATGTCTTCTTGTTCCATTTCAATGCCTCTGTATTTTCATGTCGCGGTCGAGTGTTCCAAATAGCCCTTGAACTATGTACTCTGTTTTGTCTCTGAGTATGTCATTTTGTTCTATTTTGCAGTCCTTGTATGAACTTTTTTTTTGTTTATTTTGGACATTCTGAAGAGGACAGAATGTTGTCCTCGATGGAGCCGAGGGAGGGAGAGGGAAGGACTATCCGGTACTGGACTTTGGCGGCAACACGAAATATAAAGGGGAAATTTGAAAATAGCCTTATTTTGAAATATGGAGAGCAGAGGTTGGTTTAGCTCTTAAATTTTAGTGGAAACCCGAGTTTATCCTTAATGAAAACTATCCTTTTTTATTCGATCGAATAAAATCCACTACCGACCGAACATTTTGCTGACCGAATAGATATTCAATTTACCGGACCAGAGAACTCGTTAAGGGTAACATCATAATTTAGTCAAAAAAATAGAATGAAAGGAATATGGTTTTGAAATAAGACTATTTCACCCTCAATCCCCTTACCGAACACAATTGCATATTTACCCTCAAACGATCATCAACAAATCCAACGGTAAGGGAAGGAGCTCCGGCACGGATGGCAATATCGGTAATTAAGTGGGGTGCTTGTAGTTTCCGTTATTGTCGCGTCTTTAATAAACTGACAGACCAAAATCTCGTGAACAGAACACACCTCACACTGCGACAGCCTACAGAGAAGAAGAAGAAGAAGAAGAAGAAGAAGAAGAAGAATTGGAAGACCACGGTTCAGAGAGAGAGAGAGATAGAGAAGCAGAGACAGTTGTAGAGAGCGAGAAGGAGAATCGTGGATCCAAATCGACATGGCGAGAGGAGCTCTCTCATTTCATCTCTGGATCTCCGCATGCCTCTTGCTCTTCGTCCCCGTCCTCTCCTTCTACCTCCCCGGCGTCGCTCCCCAGGATTTTCATCTAGTAAGCCCCCTTACTTTTCTATAATCGCATTTCAATCATGTATCAATGTGTATGTATGTATGATCCTGACTGTGAAATCCACCTAGAATTTGATTGGAATTGGTTCAGTGTTTGGCCGTTTCTGGTGTTTTGATCTGATGTGAGATGTTTCTGTTGGTATTGATTCACCTTTTCTCCATACCTCAACAGTGATTTGAATGAGGTGTATGTACAGGCATGACTATGAAATCCACATAGAAATGGATTGAATTGGTTTTGATTTTGGTCGTTTGGTGTGTTTTCACCTGATCAGGGATCTTTGTGTTGGTTCTGATTTGTCTTCTGTATGTTTCAATAGTGATTTGGATTGGGGTAGGATCCTAGTGTGTGTTCAGGTGATTGTGGATCACAAGTTATTGTTGTTTTCTCCCTTTTTCGCCCAATCAGATTGAGACTTCACTCGGAAGAGTTTCGATTCTTGTTCAAGTCACTGGGAATTCCGACCAACTTGTAGGAAATGTATGAAGTTAATTGTTGATTTGTACTTTAATATTCCTTGATCTGACAATATTTTCTTAGGTCATTTATATAGGTCCGAATGACTATAAATGAGCAGAAAAAAATATATATTATTCTTGAGTGCATTTCCTACATTGTATATTTTATATATTCAGATTTTGATATCCAACACCCATAATGTTGGAGCATTGTTGGGACTCGAGAAATAAAAGGTATTTGTATAGTTGCTGCTACTATACTTGATGACTGAATGCACTCAATTTTGTTGCCTTTTACTTATATATGTACTCTCTTAAGGTCAGTTTTGTTTTGTTATCTTGTTTTTAGCCATTCTAGGATAGGGACAAATGTTATGAATCGTTCAATGGTGAATGCAGAAATTACAAAATCCTTACGGGACTCTGTTCGATTTGCTCATATGCTTTTCATCCTCATGCATTTGAGCTACTGTAGTATTGCATCAATGTGACGGCGACTTATCTATTGTGTTACTTCCTTCTCTGTTTGTGTGGAGCAGGGAGATGAATTGATGGTGAAAGTGAACAAACTGACATCCATAAAAACACAGCTTCCTTACTCCTACTATTCCATACCTTATTGTCGCCCAGAACATATTGTTGACAGTGCAGAAAATCTCGGAGAAATCCTTCGTGGTGATCGTATTGAAAACTCTCCTTATTTAGTAAGTTAAATGTGTCGGATAATTTACTTTCCATTTTTCTGTGTTTGACCCTTTAGCCTGTAACATACTCCATTGATTCAGTTCAAAATGAGAGAGCCCAAAATGTGCAATGTCGTGTGTCGTTTAACCCTTAACGCCGATACCGCCAAGGAGTTCAAGGAAAAAATCGAGGATGAATATTGGGTGAACATGTGAGGCAGTGATCAAATTTAATTCTGCAAGCAGAGTACTTCACTTTTGCCATTATTTATCCCTCTCCTTTTTTTCTTCTGTGCAGGATTTTGGATAATCTTCCTCTGGTTGTCCCCGTGCGAAGACCCGACCGTGACAACTCTATAGTGTATCAGCATGGATTTCGTCTGGGTCTGAAAGGACAGTATGCTGGAGTAAGTGTCATTCAAACCAGTTCTTAACAGTTAAAAGCTTCCCTTCTGTGCTAATGAAAGCAATGTGTATAATTTTGTTTGCAGAGTAAGGAGGAAAAGTATTTTATTCACAATCACTTGGCATTTACCGTCAAATATCACAAAGATGAGCTCACAGGTTTAGCAAGAATTGTAGGATTTGAGGTCAAACCGTTCAGGTTATCTTTTCTGTTCTCATCGTTGTTATCTCGTGTTCTTTTAATTTCATTCTTCTTTCACAATCTATTTCGACACATAAGGATATCAAATTATTTTACACATCCAGTGCAAGACATGAATACGAGGGTGATTGGAATGAGAACACCCGGTTATCAACTTGTGATCCCCATACGAGGCATACAGTTACAAACTCTGATTCTCCTCAGGAAGTTGAAGATAAGAAGGAAATCATATTTACATATGATGTTGAATTTCAGGTAATATACCTCTATAACTTTCCGTTTGGAGGCTGGAATCATCATTTCTTACGACAATTCCCTTGCGTTTCACCTTGCAGGAAAGCGATGTGAAGTGGGCATCCCGTTGGGATACCTATCTTCTAATTGTGGACGATCAAATCCACTGGTTCTCGATCATCAATTCCTTGATGATCGTTCTTTTCCTCTCCGGCATGGTAGCTATGATCATGCTCCGGACCCTTTACAGGGACATCTCCAAGTACAACCAGTTAGAGACCCAGGAAGAAGCTCAAGAAGAGACAGGGTGGAAACTTGTTCACGGTGACATCTTCCGGCCACCATCTAATTCAGATTTGCTGTGCGTCTATGCAGGCACAGGAGTACAATTCTTCGGCATGATCCTAGTGACCATGATCTTCGCGGCCTTGGGGTTCCTCTCCCCCTCGAACAGAGGTGGCCTGATGACCGCAATGCTCCTCCTCTGGGTCTTCATGGGTCTCGTGGCAGGATACTCCTCCGCCCGTCTCTACAAGATGTTCAAAGGCACTGAGTGGAAGAGAATCACCCTGAAGACGGCCTTCATGTTCCCCGGGACGGTCTTCTCCCTTTTCTTTGTCCTGAATGCCCTGATATGGGGGGAGGAGTCCTCCGGGGCAGTGCCATTCGGGACAATGTCCGCGCTAGTGTTCCTATGGTTTGGCATCTCCGTTCCACTAGTATTCGTGGGAAGCTACGTGGGTTTCCGTAAGTCCTCCATTGAAGACCCCGTGAAAACGAACAAGATCCCGCGGCAGATCCCCGCCCAACCATGGTACATGAACCAGGCATTCTCCATCCTGGTGGGAGGCATACTTCCCTTTGGGGCCGTCTTCATTGAACTCTTCTTCATTCTCACTTCGATATGGTTACACCAATTCTACTACATATTTGGCTTCCTCTTCATAGTCTTCCTTATACTAGTAGTCACTTGCGCAGAGATCACCATTGTGCTCTGCTACTTCCAGCTCTGCGGCGAGGACTACCTCTGGTGGTGGCGGTCGTATCTGACTTCAGGCTCCTCCGCCGTGTACCTCTTCCTCTACGCGGGGTTCTACTTCTTCACGAAGCTGGAGATCACGAAACCGCTTTCTGGTGTGCTTTACTTTGGTTACATGCTGATTGTCTCGTATGCTTTCTTCGTTTTGACTGGCACCATTGGGTTCTATGCATGCTTTTGGTTCACTAGGCTCATCTACTCTTCGGTGAAGATAGATTGAATCATTGAGGAATGATTTAGCAGAATGTTTAGCATATTGATGGTTTTTCTCTGTCTGGTAAGGTGAATTCAATAATATACTTGTTAGTGTTCTAGTCTTTCTTATCCTTTCAAAAGAAGTCATCGTACACAGACGACGACAATCTACAAACCCTGGACAGCCGCCAGACACGAATCAGAGCACAACTTGAAATTTTCCATAATATGATTTTAATCCAACCATAATGGCAATGCCTAATAAACGAGGGCCTCAAGATTGTTTTGGTATTTCTCGATCAAGCATTAGATTTTTCCGAGCAAGCGGAAGTTAAAGTAAGATTGTTACATTATTCCTAGAAATGAAAGGACTAGAAAAAACAACAGGAAAAGACAAACAATAAAAATGCGGTGGAACTGAAAGAGCGCAAGTTAAACAAAAATGACAAACAAGCGGAATCAATGACGTGATAGAAATATAATAAAATAAAAGAAGTGGAATCTTTGTAATAAAACCATTACTGTAATAGTCACTAAAATAGTAAGACGCATTATTGTAATAATTTCTAGAATAATAAGATGCATTATAATAATATATGAAGATTTCGATACAAGGAGCCTAATCTCAATGTAAAACCAAGTTTCAAATTCAAGAAACTCTACTTTGTGTATTCTTTCTCCATGTCTAATTAAGTTCTCTTTTTACATCTACAATTTTCATCCATCATTTGTCATATCTTTAACAAGTCATCTTCGTACCTCATAACCAGCATAAACTAATCTGCACCCAAGTTAGAATTATAAAGGGTCTCGTTGAGCTAGCTATTACCTAGCATCGACGTTGTCCTGCAAAAACAATAAGTCGAGGAAGGGACTAAGAGATCAGTCGAGAATGTAGTCCAAAACTCTAAAATTTGTTAAAGAGCTGGATTAGTTTTGATGTTTATGTTACAAGGATTACCATTATGATCATGGTATTAATTAGGAAAGACAGAAATTAGAAATGTTTAAATTAAAACATGAACCTGAATTTTGTGCTTTTGTTGCTTGTCTTCCCTATTATTATAACACCATTAGAAAATTCTTACATTCTATCGTGCATGTATGCATTGGATTAAGAATCAAAACGCCTTCTTATCATATTCAGGTTCGTCACCCGGCAATTTGACTAGTAGTTGGGCCAGTATAATTGGGCCCCCAAAGGGATCTGATTGGGCCATTTAGCCCAAACCCACCCACTCTGATTTGGAGCCGAAGCTTTCTTCTTCTTCAGGCTTTCCGAGCTATATATATATATCATTCATTGCCACTCTCTTTCTTCTTCGTGCTTCACCTCAAAAACCCTCTCTCTCTCTCTCTCTTTCTTTCTCTCTGTATCTAAATCTGCAGGTTAGCGAAATGGGAAACAAGGTAGGAGCAGACTTGAAAGCGGAGACAATGGCTCTCATGGACAAGAGGACCGCCATTGAGACCGAGATGGATATCATCATCTCACGCCTCTCTCAGCCCGGCGGTCCCGGTTTATCAGGAAACCTCGTCGACTCTGAGGTTACTACTTTTTTCTCTCTCAGTTTTTGTTCTCTGATGTTTGTTTCCCGAGAAAAATAGACTGGAAAGAGTTCTGGCGGGTCTTGAGCTTTTTTGTGTTCTGCCTTGTGGGCGTGAGTAGAAATAGCTCAACTAGGGCAAGTTAATTTCATTTTCAGCTTGGTTAGGGAAGATATTCTGCTTTTGATCTACTACAAATTAGTAATTTGAACTGTTGTGATTTTTAGAGTTATTGCGCTCCTTACAACTGCTGATGCTTTCTGATTTCAGTATTCCCTGTTTGGTAAGTGAGAATGTGCAAACAGGTGTGAGTATCTGTGTTTCTTTAGTCCTTAATTGAATTGGCATCTAGATTTCGTTGTAGATTAAGATTTAGGTTGAAGTATCCTAATTGGAATATTCACTGTGAGTTGTTAAGCCATGTCACTAACCCGTTATTGTAATAGTGCCCAGCGATAGCTGCATAGGGTGAGTGACTTCAATGTCTTGAATGATCTTGCTAATGGTTTCGTCGCATCGATTTTTACAGGGCTTTCCTCGGTCAGACATTGATGTTCCAGTTGTGCGAGCTGATCGGCGTCGTCTTGCAGGTGAGGTTCTTTTCATGATATATTTATCTCTATGTCCATTGGATTAGCATTTTCGTGGAGATACCTAACCCTCTCTATCTGAGATGTTTTCTTTTTATTGATGGATTGCTTTACCAATTCATTGATGGATTTTGTAGCATCTTCATTTGATTTATCCAAGTTAAATAATATTGCGTTTTCCTTTTCAGAGCTACGAAATGATCATACCGAGATAACCGAGAAAATAAATCAAAATGTACAAATACTGCATTCTGCAAGGCCCACTTCAAAATCATCTCCACTCAAAGATTCAGGTAAGAAGCTGAAGCCATCATAAAACATGTGTGGCCTAAATCTATACACCATTTGAAGATGCATTTATATTCATTTGAATTAAATTTCTTTACTTATGTAACTTTATTATATTTCATTGTCTTTAAAAGATAAACTGTTATCATTGGGATGCTTCGTGCATATAAATTATTTAACAAGGCAAGAATTTGCTTTACTAAAATGTACTGGTAAAGTGAAGGGCCTGAAGGCATGGAACATTTGTTTTAGGTTGTGAAGTGCCTATTCTTTTCAGATATTGTCCTATATTTTCTGCATGCAAGGTATAAATTACATTTTCGTTATGTATTTATTTTTATGTTTTATCTGTAAGGTAACGAGGAGTCAAATACTCAGAACTTATCAGTTGACAACCCCAGTGCATTGGCTTCCACACAAAATGTTGTTGAGAGAGATTCTCCCGGTTCCATGGATGTGGATGTGGTTCGGGGCATACCTTTTGCAATGGTTGACGAAATAACTGATGGATCTCCAGCTGCAGAAGATGGTATGCAACTTGGAGATCAAATCCTGAAATTTGGGAATGTGGAAGCTGGTGATAATTTGCTACAAAAGCTTGCTTCTGAAGCTCAGACAAATCAGGGTCATGAAATACCGGTAGTGATCATGAGACAAGGTGCACAAAACAACTTAACAGTGACACCTAGAGCATGGCAAGGCAGGGGTTTGCTTGGGTATGTCTCGTTCTTTCTTTTTCATTTCATTATTAATTAAATTGCCTTTAGTTCAGTACGTTGCTAATAAGTAGTAACATGCTTCAATCGACGTGTGTTAGCAGCCTTTTCGTTGAGAAATTCAGGGTGCTTTTGTCTTCTACAAAATATTAAGCACTGATTTGTACTTGTATTTCATTTAACTCTTTGATTGACGACATTAACCTAAATACTCTCCTCCTGTAACCTCCCATTTTTCTGTATCAAAAGCCCGTGAAACCAGCCAATAGTTTTAGCCATGAGGACCAGAAGCATGACCTAGGATGGTAAAACACTCATCTTGTGGGATGCAGAAGTTCCAAAAATGGAGACCATTAATGTGCCATATCGGGAACCTAATGCCATGTGTGTTGCTGGGTTGTGATTCGTATTGTCATATCCTTGGACTGATAAGCTATGGTTACACCTATATACATATACATCTTTGAAAGATAGTGATTACTCAAATGTTCGAAGCTAGTTATTGGTTTGGTGTCCTAATATTGTTTATGCAAGTGATGAAACCATCGCATTATGGCTTAATAGGTTGCATTATACTCTTGCAGGTGCCATTTTCGGATCTTATAGATGGCCGCGCTTTGAAGTCATTACAGGAAGAGTGCAGTGAAGAGGTGGGATTCGGTACCAACAGGACTTGTGTTGAGACTTGAGATACACATACACATGTAGTTACTGCATCTCTTATGAATTTTGAATGGAGCAAGTCCTCCCATTTAATGTGCTGCCATATTGGGAATGGACTATAGTTATCTTCTCTGTGCACAACTCTGTTTGTACTGTGAATTTTATGTCTGTGTTGTGGTTGAAGCTACCTTTTTTTTTAAGTATAAAAACCATATTGCAAAAACCATATTGCACTCTTTTATTTAACCCATTACTTCTCATATCTGTATTTACATTAATGGGTCAGATATTTTAAGATTGATGCTATTCAGAGTTCAGTTTGCTATTACTTTTACAGATACATACCATTCAAAACATCGTGTTAAATACAAATAGGGTAAATCTGAAACCTAACCCTATGCTATTTCCGAATCCTAACCTTTCCCAAATTTGTAGGGTATATTGCATGTCATTTCCTAACCCTCACATTTATCTCATTTGCACGTCATAACCACTATCCGAAACTTATACATTTACAAGTGCATTTTAGAAATAGGGTACTCATACAAACATATTCGTAAAGTTAAACAGATTTTGTCATATTAAACAGATCATAGTATAGGAATAGGTTCCAGTGTTTCAGAAAAGAAAAAAAAAAAAAACAGAGATAGAGAGCAATGCTTTATGATTGGACCGGCTTAATTGGGTTACTGGTTGAGCCGAGAACCGGAAACATGATTTAACCGGTTGTCCCGGTGGCTCTAAGTAAATTGGAAAATGAAAATAAAGTCGAGGCTTGAGTCTCTCTCTCTTTACTTATTCGCTTTCTGTTCATTCTCTCTCTAGAATTCACAGAGATCATTCTGAATTCTCCGCGGATCGAACAATTCTCTCTCCATCAATCGATCAGAGTTCTCGCATTTTCCTTCCATTTTCCCGGAAAATAATTTCAACCCATGACAATCGCGAAGAAATGTGTCAGCTTTTTCCCCATGTGGAGCGACTGAAACGACGCAGTTTCAAAAACCCACCCACTTTTTACCCAGGCCTCTCTCGTTTTCCACAATGCAGAATGGAATCTCTGGGCTTCGAGGTTCTTTTGAGCTCGTTTGAATGAAAAAAAGTTCATTCCTTTGTTCACATATGCCTATGGATAAACCCTAGCTCTGCTGATGAGGTGAACCCCAATTTACCCATTTTCACATTGTTGTTTGTTTGTCAAGCTCCGCTTGTTTCTGGGTTGATTTCACATCCATTCTTGGGAAATGGGGTATTTTTAGTTTTGAGACTTGTTGATGGTTTTGACTATTGATAAGCTGGTGTGGTGTTGGGTGTGTGAATTTGGAAGGTAGGTGAGTGATAAGCTGAGATCTGAGCTGGGAGCTGCAAGGGTCTGGTTGGTGAATGTAGTTGGCTAATTAAAGCTTGTATGCCAAATCGTTTCTTGGGTTTTTGAACTGATTTGAGCTCAAACTTGAAGGGAAATGAGGGTTACAGATAATCCTGCAGACTGCTTTTGGGAGGTTTTGAGTATTAGTTGGGCAAATTCGAGGAATTGAGCTATTTCTGGAGGCTGTTTTTGCAGAAGAGGCCTAGATCTCTGGTCAAATTGGGTTGAATAAGAGAAATGTCGGGAGCTCCACGAGTGAGGTCACATAATGTGGCTGATTCAGAGGGTAGACCTGTATTTGGACCTGCTGGGAACAAGGCTGGATCATTCAGTGCTAGGAAATCTACTTCAAAACCTTCGAGAAAAGTTGAGAGATCTCCCGAGGAGGCTACAAGAGCTCAAGAGAAGAAAGTTCATCCATCCTCTACAGTTACCTCTACCTCTCCCACGTCACATTCATTGAGTGTTCCTTCAATTCTTCGCCGGCATGAACAATTACTGCATTCTAACTTATCATTAAATGCTTCGTGTTCTTCTGATGCCTCTACGGACTCATTTCACAGCCGGGCTTCAACTGGTAGGATGACTCGGTGTAATAGTTTAGGGAGCAGGAGAAAGACGTGTCCTTCAAAGCCAAGAAGTGTTGTTTCCGATGGTGGTTCAGATTCTCCACCTAATGGTTCACAGACCAAAAAGCAATGTGCATGGGTGACACCAAATACAGGTGCCTACTTTATCCTTCAAAGTCTCAAGTACTTTTCATATATATTTACGGGTTCCCTTGCTAACTTTTCTCAGATAGTTTGAAGAAGCACTGATTTTTATATATAGGATATAAAATCCCCTTGGTTATCTGTAGGCCTTTGGCACGATTTTACTTTTTTTGTGCTATCAAAGTGGAGTGTTACATTAGAACGGCCCATTGGAATGCATGAGTTCAAGAACTCGTTAAAGTTGTAATTTTCCCCCAAACAGATGAGTGTACTAAGGAAATAATTTCTGCTTAAAAGATACTATTTTGATAGAGTGATTTACTATCAGTCTATAAGGCATCCTCGTTTTAGATCAGTTTCATTCAGTCTAATGAAAGGGTTAGATACATGGATGTAGTTCTGACCCTGCCTAAAATCATTTTGGCCAAATCTTGTATCTCCGAATCTAGTAGGGTAGAGATTAGGTTTATTTGAAGGCCTCTTCAATTGGGGGAGATTGAAGCTGGCTTATTTAGATTGTATCCACTTCTTGTGATGTGGTCTATTGAGTTTCAGGCTATACTGTTAAGGCCTCTGTGCTTTATGCACACTAATGTTGTTTGGATTGCCTAAGGTTCAATTTTATGTATACACTCATTTTGAATCAGATCATATAGTAAAATAGATTCAGATTATAAAATGTGAAGGCGAAATAGGACTATTTATGCATCATATGAATATGATTAAAAAAAACAACATATATGATTCATATATGTTGTTTGTTACTAACAATGAACCTAAATGTTTCATTTCATATTCGTGTCATGTAGTTAGCCATCTCTTGTCTTTCATGGAGAAGCCAATAGACCTAGATGATTATTAAATGCCTTGATATCACTTCTCAAGTTTCATCTACTGACAAATTTGCGTGTCAATTAGACCCGTCTTATGCTGCTTTCCACGATGAAGAATGGGGAGTTCCAGTACATGATGACAAGTATGTAATGACTACCCATTTTTTATTATCTAACTATGGAAGTTGATTTACATTGATAAGATCTTATTTAACATGTTGCTTCAAATCCTTGATCACATGCAGAAAGTTGTTTGAGCTTCTTGTCCTTTCCGGTGCTTTGGCTGAACTTACTTGGCCCGCTATTCTAAGCAAGAGACATGTTTTTAGGTATTGTTCCTATAAATGCTCATTTGGCTCCTGTCTTAGTAAACTCACCCTATTCTTCTCATTTAACAAAATTTCTTTGTGCAGGGAAGTGTTTTTGGATTTTGATCCACTTGCCGTCTCAAAGTTAAATGAGAAGAAGGTAATTGCACCAGGAAGCACTGCGAGCTCCCTGTTATCAGAACTAAAGCTGCGTGCTATCCTCGAGAATGCACGTCAAATATCTAAGGTGTTGATTCTTGTTCTATTCTATCATTGAGAGATGAAAGATGCATGATCATTGCTTGCTATGCAATTACTATCATATAGAATGGTTTAGAACATCAATGGACTTAGAATTACAATTTTCAGCACCTCTTACCAAAGTTTAACCAGAAGTCAAAAATGGCGGCCCAATACCATCTTTAAGTTATGCAAACAGCATTTCCTGATTTCCTGCTTTTGCAGAGACGCTGTTTCCATTTCCAGGTCACAAAACAGCTAGATTTACCCTTGTGCCAAAGTTCAACCATCAGTGAAAGCTAAAAATTATTCTTGAACCTTACACTAAAATGTTTCCTCAAAACTAGGGACCACAATTAAAAGACAGATGATGGTTGTTTTGTTTAGAGATCAGGCGATGATGCAGATTAGGTGAAAGGTAGTTGACTGGTGGTCCTCAAAGCTTTGCAGTTTTATGGGACAAACCATAATGATTTCATCAAACTGACCTTAAAACATTCATGCTACCTAATTATTCCTCTTATTCAACATGCCAGCTTGCTTGCTTATTAGTTTGGTTGGTAGGTGCCCAGTCAAATCAATTCCCAGTCATTACTGAACATTGTATAGTTACCACTTGGAGGTTTTGGTGTTGGCAGATCGTAGAGGAGTTGGGGTCATTTGACAAGTACATCTGGAGTTTCGTGAACAACAAGCCTATAGTGAGCAGATTCCGGTACCCTAGACAAGTCCCGGTGAAGACTCCTAAAGCCGATGTGATAAGCAAAGATCTGGTCAGAAGGGGATTCCGAAGCGTGGGCCCTACAGTGATATACTCGTTCATGCAGGTGGCTGGAATTACAAACGACCATCTCACCGGCTGCTTCAGGTTCCAAGAGTGCATAGCTGCAGCAGCATTAGCAGAGGAGGGGAAGGAGGAGAATGGCATTGCAGACAAGGCCGAAGATAACAAAAGCAAAGACACAATGGAATCAGAATTGTCTCGAGCTATTGACGAGTTGAGTTTCTCTTCAGAATGAATGATAAAAGGTCGCCCTCTTGACTTGTTACTCTCACATAGCCTAGGTGTTGTAATTTTGAACAATTCCGCCTGAATCCTATGTGCCATGGATGGATTGTAGAAAACACGTGTTAATCAAATGGTACTGAAATTGAGGGACAAGAAAAATGTGCAGGTTTTGTTATTATACAGTGAGAATGCGAACAAACAACTCCAGCTAGGATGGGAAAAGAAGATGTATCGTGATTAATGAATTGACCCATTACCTTAAAATGTCTGCAAACACTTGTATGCCATTTTAATGGGTTAACTGTATAATGAATGTGTTCTTGTCTGCAGGTGAGGAACCTTAAATTTACAACTTGTAATAGAAACATGTTCAAGTGCATGTTTATTCAAAGGTGGGTGGGGTATACAAGTTCTCACTATACATTGGTTGATCCTTAAATGCTATGAAGTTGAACTTCAGTCTTAGGTGAAGAAAACTGATGGAAAATGAAGCAATATATGAGTTTAATCTGCTGCTGTTTGTTCCAGCAAATCTGAAGCTGGAAAGAGTTGGCATAAAGACCTTGCTGTTATTGATATAAATCAGGCATCATCAGCATGCTACAGCATGATATGTTGTTAGGACTGAGTACACTATATTTTTAGAAGTAATGTCCTTAGAGCATCACAAATGGAGGTGCGCAGGGCCCTCGGTGCAAGGCGTATGGCGAGTTGTGTGTTGAACCTTTGACGTGACGCAACAGATAGCGCAAGATCTCGATGCAACCGACTTGTTGCAGATTTCTGCGCCTTCACCTTGGGCAAGCCCTTGACGTAGGCTCGGCCAAAGTCTTACAACTATTAGCCGGCTCATTGGCATGCTTTTAAATCTACATTTTTCCCTCTAAAATCGACATTTTCAACAAACCTTCTCTAGCTCTATTTCCGCATAACCTACTTGCATTTTTTCCTCTCCTTTGTCGAACACTCGTTTTTCAATGGAGTTGCACTCAACTGAGGATGAATGACACTCAATTGGATGAATTGAGGATGCAATTGCACAAAAGCCAGAAAAAATGATGGAACGCATGCTTGTAGCAAAGTTGCAACATAAGGCGAATGAAGAGGAAATTCCTTTGTGAACAAAAAGATATATAGATCGAGCTCGCGAAAAATGACATGAATCCATTTGGCCGACTACTTCTCCACCTCATCGATGACCAACGAAAGGCAATTTCGTCGTCCAAGGAAGTTTTCCTTTACAACAGGATGCTTTGAGTGAGTGTTAGTGGTAGTTTCGTTTACGATCCGATTTTTACGGCGAGCCCGACACCTCTTCCCTCCAAACATTACTGCAACTATTTGTCAGCTAAGTCATGGACACGCTCCATTGACAAATACTTATCATAGCCAGAGCACATTGTTGGAGTGCGTCCATAAGTTCTACATGATGGTCATCAAAATTTTCGCGTCAACGTGTGTGCGACACCTAAACAAAGTAGATGTCTAACGTATATTGGAAGTCAACAAAGCAAGCGACTACCATGGGGTATTAGGGAGCCTTGGCTACATGCGCTGGGAGTTAAATAACTATCTGGTAGCATGCGCTACTCTTCTCAAGAAAAGACCATGACAACGTCCCCACAATTATGCTGAAAGTCGTTACATCCCGATATGACAAGCGCTTTCTTGTGTCCGAGGACATCAATGTACTAAATAAGTCATTGTTGTTCTCGCAGGCTATGTTAGACTTTGCACCACCAGTGCAGTATACATTGACCGATAACAAGTAAACGCATCCTTATTACTTGAATGGTGGTATTTGCGCACCTTGAGTTGCATTCGTAAAAACAATATCATATTCACAGCTGCCAAAAAAATGTGTTTTGTTAAATATCAAGAGGCGGCGAGGAAGGATATAGAACGCACATTTTAGGTTTTACAGACTCGTTTTCACGTTATTGCTTGTTTAAGCCGAATCTTCTCTTTCTGTGATCATGAACACTTGCATTATCCTCCACAACATGATGGTGGAAAATGAACGACATTCAGTTGCAACTGTTATTAATCCGTTGGAGAGTGCGGAAATCGACATCAAAAAGTGCAATACATCGAGGCCCGCCTATATATATTTCAACATCACCAGCATACAACAATGAAACAAGGAATCATGACCGTGAAGTCCATAATCGTCTCAAAAAAGACCTCATCGAATACATTAGAGAGACGAGCACTGAGGCTAGCCTCCACATATATCCACAACCAGCAATACTTGTTTTCACTTTCAGCATCATATGATATGGGTAAAGCAGATTGTGATCGGTGGTGTTTTTACCTGGTTAAGATTAATAACAGTACATGCCACCAATAATCCTCAACAAAATCAAGAGATGTTACTTATCGGTAAATGAGAACCTACTCTTCAGAGAAGTCAATCATAGTGCAAAACATAATCAATGATCCATATAAATTTGTGGGTCTTACACCGGCTCGATGTCCTTCAAAAGTCCTAAAACCTGTTGCATGCTTGGCCTCTTGGAGGGTACCTCAGCTGTGCATAAGTAGCCTATCTGTATTGCCTCCTCCATCTGGATTTGGATTTGATGCCTCTCCGCAATCTTCGGGTCAACCGCCGTTGACCTCCCGTTCTTCCTCACCAACCCCCTAACCCAGCTCACCAAGCTCGCTTCGGCCTTCCTCCCGGTCACCAGCTCCAACAGCACAACGCCGAAGCAATACACATCCGACTTGGTCGTCGGAGCCTCCATTTCATTGCACAGCTCCGGCGGCTTGTACCCGGCCGTGTCATCATCCGAGCCTCTCCCGACAACCTTAGCCAATCCGAAATCAGACAGCCTCGGCTCCAGGTTGTAGTCGAGGTACACGCTGCTCGCCCTCACTCCCCTGTGGATGATCGGCGGCGAGCACCCGTGGTGGAGGAACGCTAGTGCTCTGGCGGTTCCCAGCGCAATCTTGTGCCGGAACCTCCAGCTCGTGAGCTCCGATCCCACATTTTCGATCCCGTTGCTGTTGCTGTCGCTTTCCTCCCATGTCTCCGTGTTCCAATCCTCTCTTGTCTGAACAACCCCGAGGGGGAGGTCGTGGAGGAAGTTCTTCAAATTGCCGTTTTCCATGTACTCGTAGATCGCGATCATTTTCTCTCCTGCCATACAGTATCCCATTAAAGGGAGGAGATTTGGGTGTTTGATTTTGCCCAGGTTGTCGAGCTCTGTGGCGGGGTTTTTCTCTGTTTCAGGCGGGCCCATGGGCAG